>JAPFFP010030479.1:0-15689 GCA_026153255.1 Solanum medicagineum | reverse complement strand
CGGTCCCTACATGATTAGATCATGTTGGCAAAAGTATGCGTTATTACATTTGAATGTACTAAATATGCGGGCATGTAATGCATATGAACTCATTGGACTTGCATTCAATGTTAGATGACAAGGGCACATATATAGAAAGAATCATATAATCAAGAGAATAGTATAACAATACGCCATGGGATACATGATGCATGAATGCGAAAATACTTCATATGTGTTAAGGATGGGACTGTAATAGACATTATACTAAGTGATCTATGAC
Organism: Solanum medicagineum; assembly: GCA_026153255.1. NCBI lineage: Eukaryota > Viridiplantae > Streptophyta > Magnoliopsida > Solanales > Solanaceae > Solanum > Solanum medicagineum. Next base: position 15,427 of record JAPFFP010030479.1, on the reverse strand, counting down.
TTGGAACTCTGTCGTCTACCACACAACGGATAAAGAGGTGGCCTACTTGCCAAAGGTAGATCTGTAATCATTTCTTTTCCTTGGGCATAAACAAACCAATGTTAGGCAACATAGTTCAAGAGAAAGGAGTATGGACCCTTGGGGATAACCCACCCTATCTCCAATCCCATCGGTGCTCGGTCTCATCCAACTAGAATACATATATACACATGCTTGTAAGAGAGGCATATGACTTTCAAATCATTTACATGCATTCTTAGGCCTAAAGACCAAATCACAATCTTCATAATCATGCATAATAGGCAAAAGGCCAAAGCATTCTTCATGAGTACTTTTCATGCATAGGAATAGCTCTTTTGGAGCACCTTCTTGAGGAATGATATGGACCCTTATGGATAGCCCACCCCGCCTCAAACCTTAATCGATGCTCCCTTAAACATAGTTGTGTAACCATCCATAATTGCTCAACGAGTACACATTTATGTGATCAAATTATTTTCATAGCCATAAACTTCTCAAAATCATATACATAAACATCATTAGGTCTTGACTCACTTCATAAACTTCATAAAAACCATAGTCATGTATGCATATGCCATGACTAGATGAGATTAGCACGGGTAAGAGAGAGTCAAACTTAAATCAATAATACATTATGAAACTTAGGTAAAGACATAAGTAAAATTCACATTTAAATCATAATATAGATTACCCATGCACAAATCAAGCTTTAAAGGGGACTTCCATAACTTCATAACTTCAATGCATTTCATCATATTAGGTCTTAATTGGCTTTAAAATCATGAAATAAACATAGCCCATACATCAATTGAATCTAATAAACCATATTATTCAAAGCTCATATTTAAAGTAAGCTAAAATACATGAAAATCACTTGAAAAGAGTTTGGATCTTCTTGGTTGAAAGGAATGAAGAATAAAACTCATATACCTTACCTAATAGAGAAGATTCAACAAGAAATTTGGTGAAGAAAGAGTCCTTCCTTGATCCCCAAGCTTAAGACCCACAAGAGTTCTTTGAAAGAACTTGAGAGAATTTAAAATGTGAAGAATGAAATTGAATGAAAGGAATGAAGTTTAGGTCATTAGGAAGTCGTTAGGTAGCATAGGAAATCACAAAACACCTTTAGAATAAATCATATTTACGAAAACACCATTAGTGACATGAGTTAAAAAATTGAATATCGTCACTTCAAGGAGGACTATACGGTCTATGACACACCACATAGATTGTATACTTGTCCATGAACCAACATAGAAAAATTTCACTTGACGAAGGCCCGAAATGAAAATTCCATACTTAGAATATTTCGGCGAAATCCTCTTCACGGGAGGCCACACGGTGTGTGTAGTGTCACACGGGCTGTGACACTGCCCATACCCCTCTCCTTATAAAAAATTTCTATGATGAAGTTAAAAGACGGTGATCCCATACTTAGAAAACTTTCACTCCGTAGCCCACATGGAGGACCTCAAGGACAGCGAAGTACTATACGGTCCGATAGAAGTTCCATAAGTAAAATCCCCACTTAGAACATCTTTTTGGGGAGGAATTTCACAACACCCCACCCACACGGTCCGTGAAAGTCACACGGACCGTATGGGTGCCCGTGTGGCTTGCCTTAGCAAAATGGAGGGCACACAGCACAAGAGGGCTTTAAAATAAAGGTGCATAACTTCTTGTACCGAACTTGGAATTAGGTGAAACCAAATGTTTTGGAAAGCTATTTCAAAGAGCTTCAATTTGGTAGCTTGTAGGCCACCAGCTTATTTTTTGCTAAGAGATTGACCATTTAAAGTTGAGCCTTCTATTGGTTCTTGTGAAAATCATAGCCAATGAAATTCCTTTGAACTTGGCTTGATATAGGAGACCCATGATGACCTTAAACCACATAAATAAGCTTTGATTGAAGGCTTGTAAGTGAACTTAGCTTGAGCATGAAGGTTCCATGAGCTCACAACTTGCGGGGTATTACAGTCTCCTCCCCTTAGGATCACCCTTTAAAGAGACAATGCATATCCAAATATTCATAATAATAATAATAATGTAATTTAACATATTACGGCATAAATTACCTTAAAATCATCAATAAAGTATATCCCATACTTTAATTGAATTTAATAAACAATAATACTCAAAACCCATATTTAAAGTAAGATAAAATTCATGAAATTCAAGCAAACTTTTTGGGTCTTCTTGGTTGAAAGGGACCACGTATTAATCCCAAATACCTTAGATAACATGAAGAAGTAAGAAGAAATTGATTGGAGAAGAAAGCCTTTCTTGAATTTTCAAGTTGAATCTTCAATCGCAAGACTTGAAGTGAGAGTTTTAGGATTTGAATTTGAGAGTTTGAATGAAGAATGAGAGTGAATGAGGGTATATTGTCACAACCCAAGACTAGGGCCTAGACGTGACAGGGCGAATGGGAACCCGAAGGGAATCAAACAAGCCTTTTAGCATATCAATCACACATCCTTGGTCGCGGAGGCAAAGTAACCAACATCAAGAGATAATCAAAATGAAAAACAGGACTAAGGGAAGTCTTTGATAGCATACAACATAGAAGAGTCAAAGCTCAAGCATAATTACATCATTATTTCCAACAACACCTCTAAACATAGACTTGAGTAGGGGCCAAGACACCTCCCGGGCTCACCCTCATAATATCAAGAGTTTAACATGAAGAGAATATAAGTGACAAGACTAAGATAGCTAATGTCCCCGAACTTGAGGACTCACTAATGCTTTTCTTCCAATATTCCAAGACTAGCCATGGGGAGGATGATCAAGAGGGGCTCCGGTTCCTACATGGTACCATCATGTAGGCATAGAGTAATCGTTAGTACGTTTGAATGTACTAATTATGGAGGATGCAATGCAACAAGAGATAGGCAACATAGTCAAAATACATAATCATAAGCAAGGGATAAGTATAATTACAACATGGCATGCCTGACTAATGCTTGAAATAAAACATGCTTGTATAGAACATATTACGTGTGTAGGAATAGACCATCATCATAGACCAAGCAAACTAGGACTTGGAATCCAAGGTATATCACCCCCTTGGAAGGTGATTAAGGTATCTACCCCTCAATTGGTAGATGGGATAGCACCCCCCTATCATAGTGGTTAAGGTATATACCCCTCAACATGGTAGATGGGTATAGCACCCCCCATCATAGTGGTCAAGGTATATACCCTTTAACATGGCAGATGGGCAAAGCACCCCAAATCATAGTAGTCAAGGCATATACCTGTCAACATGGTATGTCACGATCAAAGCCTAGGGCCTAGACATAACCGGCGAATGGGGAACCCGAAGAAACCCCAAACAAGCCTCATAGCATATCATTACACATCCTTGGTCACGGAAGCAACAAAAGTGACAATAAGAGATAAGAATAATCAAGGGGAATTGGGGATAGGGATAAACTTCCATATCATAGACATCAAGAACAAGCGAGTCAAGGCTTATAGCATAGATACATAACACGTCCAACAACACCTCTACTACATAGATAAAAGTGGGGGTCAAGACAAGCAACTGGGCTCACCCTCTTAGTTAATGTATACATAAAAGAAAGATAGTTTAGAAGATAGCATGAGATCATAAGCAACGTACCCGTAAGAGAGGACTCACCAACAAGCTTTTGAGTGAAATTGTACTAGCCACATGGGTGGAGATGCTAAAGCGGTGCTCTTATTCCTACATGGTGATATTATGTAGGCATAGATCTTGCGTTAGTATGTTGAACTGTACTAAGTATGTAAGATATAATGCAACAACAGATAGGCAATAATCAAAATGCATAGTTATAGCAAGAGATAGTACATTAGCAACATGGGATGCATGAACAATGCTTATGGTAAAACATGCTTATAAATCATGACCAAGGAATGTAACTCAATATGGAATACATACTCAAAACTTTCTTACCAATCTTCATCAAATGGACCAAATGGCCGCCACTCACCTTATGGTATAACCTTTTTGGAGAGTATTACAAATACCCCTACCATACGACATAGTATTTTTAGTAGGTAGTATGATATGTCCCCTACTTTATGATAAAATCTTTTGGGTAGGAGCCGTGATTCATTCTATCTTACAACATGGCCTTTCAATAGAATGTCCACACCTTACGATATGATCTTTTTGGTGAAAACCATTAGTTATTCTACCTTACGGCATGGCCTTTTTGGTGTCCATATCTTATGATATGATCTTTTCGGTAGGAACTATTAATATTTCTACCTTACGGCATGGCCTTTTCGGTAAGGGATCCATATCTTACGATATGACCTTTTCGGCAAGAATCATTAGTGTTTCTACCTTACGGCGTGGCCTTTTTGGTAGGGATCATAGAACTAGCTCATCACAGCATTACATTCCAAACAACAAGGGAAGACCTTCTCCATTTTCTCAAGAGCACAACAAACATGGAAACACAAAAAAACTACTTACAACACCATAGGTACTCCTTCATGAAAGCAACTCATAATAAACATTCCTATCACCATCATATAGTCATCACAAACATACATCACTTTCATCATCATGCCATCATCATTTCATCATCATTTAGTCATTCAACTCATAAGACATGCATTGGACCTTCAATTCCTCAAGAAACCATAACCGGACATTTTATCAAACAAGTGTAAAATCATGCAATTGAAAAGTGAAATCATGCTAGAAAATTCAATGTATAACCTTCAATTATACTTGGTAACGCCCTCTAGCAATATACATCAAAATACTTCATCAAATCCCACAATAGATCTTAGATTCATAGCCCAAAGCATAGTAAAACAGTCACAATTTCATAACCCCAACATAGTGTGCAGTGAATTTCATAATAGATAAGACCCATGAGTAAATCAACATTAAATCATGAAATTTTGAGTAAAAGAGAGTTTGAGTATCATGGGTGGAAGGAACCAATGAAAGAAAACCACATATTGTAGCTTTGGAGATGAACTTGATGAAGATTGGAGATGGAGACTTGAAGCTTGAAGGAGAACCTTAAGATCTGGAAGAGGGTTTGGCACTTGAATTTTTAGAGAAATATAAGAGTAAGTATTTGAGTGAGTATTAGGGAATGTCTAGGATGATATGAGGGTGAAATAAGGCTAAGTATAGGCATTTTCTCGTATGGGAAGGCTTAGGACCAAGACTTAAGAATCTTGGACTGAGTTAAAAAAAACTGGACAGGAAGAACAGTAGGGCATGTTGCAACCCAGACGCGCTAACCACGCTGTTTTCGTGCCCACTTGAAAATTCATAATTCGATACAGTTGCTCTAAAATCAGGGTTAGACCCTCTTCCCCCTAAATTTGACCCCTTGAATAAGAATATGAAGTCAAATTTTTTATATCACGCATGAATTTTGAGATACATGGAAATTAACATTCCGGGCACTTTCGAGGCATATTTTTCGGGTACTTTTTGGGGTTGTTACAGGGTAGATTGGCATAGCACCCCCCATCATAGTGGTTGAGGCAATAGCTCCTCTTTGGATAAGGTGCGGTCAACTTGCAATACTAGAGATACTTTTCATGAATTCAATACATACATTCCTATCACCATCATAAAGTCAGTTGACTCATAAACCATGCAATAGATCATCGATAACTCCAGAATACTTAAATAGACATTTTATCAAATACTTGGTGGGTGTGTAATGCTAGTTCAAAATCATGTAATTCAAGTGAAAACATGTGAGAAAACTCAAGGTAAATCAACCCACCAACACATAGTGAAACCCTTATGCAGGATAGTTTGAAACCCCTCATCAAATCTCGTAATGGATCATAGATTCATAGCTCAAAACATGCTTAAACAGTCAACATTTTATGAAACCACAACATAGTTTCATAATCAACTTCATAATAAGAGATACCCATAGATAATCCAACTTGAAAACATGCAATTTACATAAAAAGGAAGGTTGGGCACCATGGGTGAAAGGACCCAATGGCTGAAACCACATACCTCAAATTTAGAGATTTCCTTTATAAAGATTTGAATGAGAACTTGAAGCTTGAATGAATTTCTTGAGATCCGGAATGAGTTTGGGACACTTGATTTTGGATGAAATATTTGGCGAAGTGTTAGAAAGGGTTTTGGGGAATGTCTTGAATGATATGGGGTTGAAAAATGACTAAGTATAGGTACTTTTACACATAGGAAGGCTTAGGCCCAAGACCCCAAGGACATGAACCAAAACAGGAAAACTGGCAACAAAATACATAGGTTCGTGATGGGTCCGCGTCGCGGAGGTGTCGTGGACCCTTACTGGAAATTGCAAAGTTGGCAAAATTTGTTTTTCGCTATGGATCTTTTAAAATCGGGGTTATACAAATTTCCCACTCAATTTTGCCCACTGATCAAGAATATGAAGTCAGACTTTTGATACCACGCACAGATTTTGATATATATGAAAATTACGATTATAGGCATTTTCGAGGCACATTTTCGGGCACTTTTTGGGGCATTTCAATATCTCACCCTTAGAAGCAATTGTCCCCGAACATCAAAGAAATGTATATAAGAGAAGTAATCAAGATGATTTCATCCCAACACATGAATGCAACAAGGCACTTAAACATCATTTTCAAAAATCTCAACATGAGTATCAAAAATCACCATAAACTTGCCAACATAAACATGAATGCATGCAAATGACATAAAGGCTGAAACTTAAGACTTGAAGTCATAGAAGGGCATAGTTTTTCTAGCTTAAGCTTGAGTAGAATGCAAGAGGTATGAATGTCGCTTCTTCATGTCCGTTCTGGCTCCCCATGTGACACTTTCGACTTGATGGAACTTCCAAAGGACCTTGACAAACACCACATCTTTATTTCCCAACCTTCAACTCAAGATCTCTCCTTATTACATCGGAATAGGACTTTTGCTTACCTTAAGCCATCTTCAATCTTCTTCTTATCGACCTCACCTCTTCCAAAGCTCCCATAACCAAATCTGGTACAATAAAAGTCATCTCACTAGCACACTTTTCTCACATCTCTATACATCTTTGTGGAACGAAGGTGAATAGAACATGATAAATTATGAGCCTCACCCAAAAAAAACAACTTTCTCAAGTCATCATCATTAGGCAAATACAACCTACCTAGGCACCTAAGGGCACCATCTCCCCTTTGGGAGCAAACCTCCACATTACCATGTCTCACCAAGGCCTTCAATTCTAATAATGTGGGGTTAAGATCTTGTTTTGCTTTTACCTCCTCGATCAATGAAGATTCAGAATCATCAACAACAACTTCACCACTATTACAAACCTCTTCCAACCTAACCCCCCAATCTAGCAAACCGATGAACCTCTCTTGCCACCTCCTTGCCACTATCATCAACATGAGATAGAATCCCCATAGACACCCTACTTCGAGCATCGGCCACAATATTACCCTTACTGGGATGATAATGCACACTCATGTCATAATTTTTAAGAAGATCTAACTACGTTCTTTGCCTCAAGTTGAGATCTTTTTGGGTGAACACATATTGGAGACTCTTATGATCGGTAAACACATCACATGAACCCCATACAAATAATGAAGCCAAATTTTCAAAGCAAATACCATGACGGCCAATTCAAGATCATGGGTTGGATAGTTCTTGTCATGCACCTCAAGTTGTCTAGAGGTATCAGCTATCACCTTACCATTTTGCATCAAAAAATAACCTAAATCGATTCTTGAGGCATCACAATACATAACAAACCCTTCCAACCTTCCGGTAGAGATACGATAGTGGTGGAGACAAGCTTATCTTTCAAAGTTGGAAACTCTTTTCACACTCATTGGTTCAAAAATATTTAGCATTCTATTTGGGTAACTTAGTCATGGGAGAAGCAACAGAAGAGAAACCACTAACAAACATCAGGTAGTAACCCGCCAAACCCAAGAAACTTACAATATTCGATGAGGTAGGCCAATTTCTAATCACCTTCGTATTTTTAGGATCCACCTTGATACCATCACCTGACACCACATGACCTAGAAAGGCAACCACTTTCAACCAGAACTCACATATTTCATATTTGGCATACAACTTCTCTTCCCTCAAGATTTGCAACACCACCTTCAAGTGATTCACATGCTCCTCTTCACACTAGGAATAGATCAAGCTATCATCAATAAATACCACCATAAATAAATCAAGGTAGGGTTTAAAGATCCTATTCATAAGATCCATGAAGATAGCCAGTGCACTGATCAACCCAAAAGACATTGATGTGATGTCAAAATACAGCACATTTGATGCTTAAAACATAGGATTTTCCATGTTCTTAATTCAACTTTTTATGGTTTTTATGTGTTTTTGTTGCAGAAAATACAGGTTGGCATGATTTTGCGAGAAAATTGTAGATTTTGATGAAGTTCAAGACATACGATTCACTTTACGAGTCGTATCCCAAGCTACGAGTCGTAATGTGCCCTCGTAGCAAGAAACAGTGTTCAAAATTAGGAATTTGCAAAGTGAAGGTCAGCTATATAAGGCCAGCCCATGAGTCATGCATTTCACTACGACTCGTAAGAAAGGCCCTCGTAGCCAGGAACAGTGTTGCCAAAATTTGGACCAAGGACTACGAAAGGACACTATAAGTCATAGATCAGACCATGACACATAGCAATAGATCATATCAGTGAAGTCCAAAATGCCAAGTGCTGAGCCCGACTACGACTCGTAGGTCACGCTACGAGTTGTAACTATGAACCATACCTGCTGCCAGCTTTATTTTCTATTTTACTTTTAGGACCTTTCTGTAAATAGTATAAATAGTTAATGATAGGGTTTTTGAAAGAGAGATTCAACACTTTATAGATTCTACAACAACCTTGATCATTCTTAGAGAACTTTTCTAGGGTTTATTGTTGATCTTAATATTTTACTTTTGAAGACCCATTTTGGGGTATTTGAAATCACTTGTATTCAACTTCCATTAATCCAAGCTTGTGGTTTCAACGTCAAGGTAGTTTTGTTCTTCATTGTTCTTAGTTAATCTTTAAACCATGTTTATTCCAATCATTGTTTGTGAGTTTGTCCTAGCCATGAGTAGCTAAGCACCCACAACATGGGATTGTGGGAGTTGACTTGAAATAATTTAGATTTTGTGCATTTCTTTGATTGGATATTTTCATGTATTAAAAATTTCCTTTCATTTTGATGTTGTTTGGTGTGACCAACACTGAACCCCCCTACTATCACGATCCAACCAAGGTAGTGACAAATAAGAAAAGGAAAGTAGATGACAGGATTTGATTGATGTGTTCTCGTCCAATAAAACCAAGTCTAACCAAGGGGAGGTTGATTGGGACAATGGGTAATGGTTAGTTGGCACACCATGGTTGCCAACCAAGCACCATAGTGAAATTCGACCTTCACCTTCACAAGAGGACTGGAATATCCAGGGTATTTGAGTTAACGAATCATGGGAAACACAATTCCCAAGTTGTCCCTCGAATTGATTATTTTCTCGCATTAATAGTATAGTATTTTTATTTGTTCTTTATTTTGAAATTGCAACCCCCCCCCCCTCATTTTAGAGAATACAGTTGATTGATTTTTGAAATGATTGGTACTGAGTCAATACGGTCAACCCCGTATTCCCTGCGGATTCGACCTTAACCTCAGGTTGGGTTTATACTTAATAGCAACCACTTTACTGTTGGAGCGCGAACATAAACAATTATGGTGCTATTGCCAGGGAATACGGCTAGGTTCTTGACTTGATTTCACTATGAGTTAATTCAAGTATAAATTTCTAGATTCTCTTGTATTTTACTTTTGTTATTGTTTTTGTTGTTTAGTTTTATTTGCAAGGTATATTAGGTTTGTATGCCCAATACAAGGAGCCAAGGCAATCCCTTAGTTCCAATAAATTTGGAGATCCACCTAATTCACAAGAAGAATGGCCCAAGAGAATGAGGATATTGCAATTGGTAAAGCCATTGGTCCACATGAGGAAGATGTGGGTAGAGATGAGAACCCACCACAAAGAGAAAATAGGCCACACCATAGGGCGTTCAATGAAAATGCATATGGATAGAACCAATATAGGTTGAACTCTATGGCTATGGATGTCACGGGAGCAATAGTGTTACCACCTCTTCCAATCAACACTAAGTTTACTATGTCTAGTGGTCTTTTACAAATACTTCAAAATCGTGATTTGTTCACAGGGCTACCTTCGAAGGATCCACACAGTCATCTCCACAATGTTACGTTTGTTTGCAAGAGTGTGATACATACATAAAATCTTTCAATGGTTGGTTTGAGAGTGTTCCCTCTATCTCTGACTGGAAATGCAGCAATTTGTTTGTCCGAGCTTCCACAAAGTTCAATCATAAGTTGGGCCGAGCTACAAAAGCCTTCTTAGAAAGGTATTTCCCAAGGTCCAAAAAGCTTAATCTCAAAGATCAAATAAACAACTTTGAGCAATTGTCGGTGATTCCATTAGTACAATGTGAGAAAGGTTCACCAAGTGCTTGAGGATGTTCTGGATCATAAAATTGTTGATGATGCCTCAGTGGAGATCTTTTATCGAGCTCTTGACGAGAATAGTCAAGCTTGTTCCGATACCATTATAGGAGGCATGTTTCTTGATCAACCTTTTGCACAAACCACCGAAAGAATGGAGCAAGTGGTTAAAACAAATAGAGCATGGGGGAAAAGAGAGAGAGGTGCTACTAAAATTCTTGTGCGGTGAACACCAACAATAAGCAACCCAAGGTGAATGAGGAGATCATGCAATAAATTGCTCAACTTCGCACAAGTATAAACTTGGTACTGAAACAAAACCAAGCAAGTGTTCATGTGGTGACTCACCAACCTCCAAAGGTGCCCATGTATGAAGAACCCTTCTTTGAGAAAGATGCTTACTTTGTGAGTAATTAAGCGGAAGGCTTCCAAAACAATGCCCAAGGACCTAACTCGGACTATTAGAGGCAAGGTTCCGGGAACCAAGGTCAGAACTACAATCATAAGAGAGCGTATAAAGATGGTTGTGGTAGTTATTATGAAAGGGAAAGAGTAGCAGAGGCCAAATGGGGACGAAGAGATAGTTATAGAAATGGTCCCTATGTGCTCCCCACAATCGTGATACCGGGTCTAGCACTTCTAGGATTGACGAAATGTTTGACAAATTGTTGTAGAGGGCTGACTATCAAGATGAGACCTCGAAAATGATGAAATTAGATATTTCAAGCATAAATCAAAAGATTGAGTCTCACTCGATGGCCATTCCAGTTAGAGCAACAATTTGGCCAAGTTTCTTCTCAATTGAACCAACGCCAAAAAAGCACTTTTCTAAGCAACATGGTTCAAAATCCAAAGAATTATGGGTAGTGTATGGCAATCATGAAAAGAAGTGGGAAGCGCACCGTATATCCCCCAATGCTGGTGGTTGATGATGAAGCTTGTGAGAAGGGTGTTGATAACAAGGTTGATATTGGTGCAGAAGGTTTGGAGAGAAACGGGATGCTAAGTGAACAAGTGAATGGGAAAGGAAGAGCAAAGATGATCCCAAAACCTCCTCCAACTTTTCCTCAAAGACTCAAGAAAAAGGAGGAGGATTGTAAATTCAAACACTTTCTTTCTACGTTGAAGCAATTGTCTATTAACATCCCCCTTCTAGAAGCATTGGAGAAAATACCCGGGTATGCTAAGTACATGAAGGATTTCATAATGAAGAAGTGCATTTTGGGCTAAGAGCTTTCATAAGAGCTCCAACAATGTAGTTCCATCATGAGCAAATACCTAGTCCAAAAGAGGGAGGATCCCGGTGCATTCACTAGCACCATTGGCAATGTAGAATTTGCAAGGGCATTGTGTAACTTAGGAGCAAGCATTAATTTGATGTCGCTTGCCATTTTCAAAAAGCTTAGTCTTGGTACCCCTACTCCCATAAGAAAGTGGTTACTCATGGAGTATAGAACTATCAAAAAGCTGGAAGGGATACTTTTTGATGTGCTTGTAATAGTTGATAAACTCATCTTTCCCACTGATCTCATGATCATTGATTGTGAGGTTGATTTTGCAGTGCCCATTATATTGGGAAAACTGTTTCTGGCCATCGAGAGAGCTTTGATGGATATGAATTCCGATAAACTTTAGTTCAAGGTCAATGATGCAGAAGTTGTTTTCGATATCTGCCAATCAATGAAGCACCTGAATGAGTTCTAAAGCAAAGTGTGGGCCATCGAGGATTTTTTATGATGGATGATGACTAACTTGAGCCACGACGTTAAGCAAGGAGCTTATGGGGAGGCAACCCAAGTATCTTTCATGTTTTTGGCTTGTTTCTAAGTTTATTTTTGTTGTTTGAACTGTTAGGTAGTGGATTGATTTGTTGATTTTGATTTTAAAAATATTGGATCAGTTGTGTTGCTTGGCCGATTGGTGTATTTTGAGTTTTGGTTTGCAGGTATGAATCAAGTGTTGAAAGTGTGAAGAATAACATTTGAGTAACCTCTACGACTAGGCCTACGAGCCGTAGTGTACTATGGCATGTAGTCATGCCTCGTAAAGGGAAACAGTGTTTAATTAAAGTTTACACATACACTACGAGCCAACCTTATGATTCGTAGGGTCCCCTACGAGTCGTAAGTGGGATTCATAGTGCCCAGGTATGATCTCTGAATTTTTCTAAGTTTTGGGTCTGCTAAGAGACCAAGGCCTACGAGTCGTAAGAGGCCGTACGACTCGTAGTCGGGGCTTCGTAGCCGCAAAATGCAGAATTTTAAAAGTTGACCTGGTTAAGTATATGAGAGGTCAAACATCATTTGACCCCTAATTTCCCCAATTTCAAACACTTTTCTTCCCATCAATGTTTTCCCATAACCCTTTTCTGCTATTCCACTCACTTTTCCTTCAACCCAGGTTATTTTTCGGCAAGATTTTTTGGCGAGTCCATCTCTCTAGGGTTTCAGCTTCTCCATTTCTCTCTCAGTGCATATATTTGCTTATCATTCTCTCAATTGGTATGTTTCCTTGGTTAAATTTTGCACACTCATGTCATGATTTTCGTATATTGTTGGATGATTGTGTGTTTAGTGAGGATATTGAGAATACCTTTGAGAATATGCTTATGTAGATATGAGAATTGCGGTTTGGTTGATTAAAGTGCCTAGTGTTGTTTTGAATCGTGAAATCACCTTTGTTGGTTGATTGTGATATTGATATATTGATCATATGTGTTTAGTGCATGATTGTTGGTTCATCAATTTTTGAACTCATGTCGGGGTTGGAATTGGGGTGTTGGTATGTGTTTGAATTGAGATTGATCATGTGAGGTACCCTTTGTATTAATGTGTTGTGGATTCCTTTGAACTCCTATTATCGTATGATTGGTGCAATTTTTATTAGTTTGGGGATAAAATATTTTTGGGTGTTTCTCTAATATGATTGGGAAGTGTTGTTTAATTGATTTGATCATGAGTAGACCTTTGTGGGATAAGCTTTAATTTGGGTCAACAATGTTTGAGTAATGGGTTTGTTTGTATGCTTGAGATAGTGCTTAGCTCTTACTTCGATGTTGTTTACATTATGGTTAAGTTGTTGTTTTTTCGTGTATGGTGAGGTTACAAGCACCATAGGTGCCTTCTATTTTCTGCTACGAGGACCACCTACGACTCGTAGGTGACCCTACAGGTTGTAGTGGCCCCTCGTAGGAAACAACAGACACCTATGGCTCCTTGACACTTACCATAAAAGACCCACCTATGAGTCATAGTGTTCACTACGAACCGTAGTGAGGGTCTCGTAGGTCCTGTCTTGTGCTTTAAAAGTATTTTGTTATCTTCTAGAAGACCAAACTACAACTCATAGGTTACCCTACCAGTCATACCTATGCCTTGTACCTGCAAATCTGCATCTGGTTCAATGAACTTTTCTGTGTTTTCTTCTCTTGGTTTTTGTTACTTCTTATTTCTTTTTCCATATGATTCCTGATTGTTTAGACATAATGGTGCTAATTTATGGTATGAGGTGTGATTTTCTGGTACAATGCCTCTTAAGGATAAAAATGTTATTCAAGCCTTTCGCAGAAAGTTGGTAGATGAAGCCTCTGATGCCAAACAGTCAGAGGGATCTGAAGATGTCCACTGAGTCAGGATTGACCCTGAGGCAAATGTGCCTCAAACTAGATCTAGAGTTGCACATACCCCATGGAAGTTACTATCCTCCCAGTCTGATGAGGAGGATGGTGAAGATGGGTCAAGCAGTTGCCCCTCACACTCGGAGATAGGTTCACAAAAGATATCCTAGACCCCACAAGATGCTGCAGAGTCACAACCCCCCATCGACCCATCTGTTTCCTCTACTGGCCTCAGAAATGTCAGATGTGGATCGAGAGCATGAAAGCTATCTATGATAAGGGGTTGGAGCTAAAGGGAATGGGAAAGCCTGTCCATCAATTTCATGAGGTATCGAGGCTAAATGATTCAGGGCTGAGTAGGGTGCCAGACTTGGAAGCGGAGACTAGCCGACATGGACTTAAGTGGCTATCACAGAGGTTGGGCAAGTATGCCCGTTATCTAGTTCAAGAGTTCTACGCTGCTTGTGCTACTACTATTTTCAAAGATCTTCCCAAGCAAAAGAAACCCATGGAGCTGCCCAGGTTGCGAGCAGTCTTAGTCCAGGGTCAACTGGTCGATATTTTCATGGAGACCATCAAGAGGGTTCATTTTGTGCCGACTTACAGGTTACCACGCTCCACAGCAGAGTATGATTATAAGATCGAGAAGATGAGGTGGGCAGTAAGTGAGAAGAAAGTGGGCCTAAAAACTGAGCTCCTTAGGTGGATAGCTAGTCAGATTTGTGAGGGAGGTGCTGAGCCCACATGGGTCACAAACCATGCCGATCTAATTCTGAAGTCTCATCTTTCATTTCCAGCTAAGTTTTGGTGGTCCATTATACGGTCATGCATCAAGGCTACTTTCACGGATAATGTGCTCATTCTAGAGAGGTTTGTGCTGCTAGACAGTATCCTAGCTAGCTATGATATAGATTGGGCCCGTGTTATGGCGAAGTAGATACACGAGTCAGCTATAGGAACTCGGACCTCTTTGCCTTTTCCCATCTTGATACATTGACTGTGCAATGAGGCTGGAGTATATGTCTCCCTCCACCTAGACCCGCATGTAGAGGCCCTGCATACCATGGATCCCAGCCTAATTAAGGCCGATGACAATCTGGTGGCCTTATAGTGAGCAGCTTCTCCTCCTATTCCAGATCCATTTCCTCCAGAGTCACACACCGAGAAGCGAATCCAGTTCCTACCACCAGCTCCACTCTAGATACACCAGACTGGCCTCAAGCTGTTGATACTAAGGTGGAGCCATCCTCAGATGCACATGCACTAGAACTTTCTAC
>JAPFFP010030428.1:3438-15691 GCA_026153255.1 Solanum medicagineum | reverse complement strand
AAATTGGGAAATTCAGGTTAGTATGTGTCTAGGTGCCCTATCGGGCACTGGTCACGACCCTAGGTTGGGATGTGACATAAAGTACTTAAAAGTATACGAAAATAAGCCCCTTTTATATAAAATATCTTAAAAGATTTAGAAAATGGGTGTACTTACAAGAATAAAATTATCGAAACTCTACACGATAACACACCTCCCTTCATCTAATAAAACTCTCAAATCAATCACTCTATTATTTATTTTTTTATTATATTTTTTTTCTTACATTCCCAATTGCTTTCCTCTCTATTTGTGTTTCCTAAATTGACGAGGACTGTCTCTATTTATACACGAAAGCCTTCAACAATGCTCAGTTTAAGAGCTATAGGTATTTGAATAAAATAGTCATAATGGAATTCATCATTTAATACCAAAATTCCCCACTAGCTTATGTCCCCTAAAAATCTAATCTTTCTATTATAATAGTAATAATGATGATGATGATGATGGTGATGATGATGATGATGATGATGATGATGATGATAATAATAATAATAATAATAAAAATAATAAAATATATATATATATATCACCACCATCCCACCTTGACCGGATCATTACATTATCCACCACTAAAAGTCATATTCGTCCCCGAACATAAATTAAAAGAGAGTACGTTAAGTTTCAAAAAGATGAGGATGTATAGCACGCATTTCTGACTCTGTCTCCCAAGTCGCTTCTCTAACTGGATGATTCCTCCATTGTACCTTTACGGAAGCAATCTCTTTGTTTCTAAGCTTGCGAACCTGCCTATCCAAAATAACAATAAGCTCCTCCTCAAACGATAAGTCTGGATTCAATGCTATTGAATCAAATGAGAGTATATGAGACTCGTCGGGCACGTACTTTCAGAGCATGGAGACATGGAATACAGGATGCACCGATGATAAAGTAGGTAGTAAGGCCAGTCTATAGGCCACCTCCCCAACTCTCTCCAAAATATCGAATGGGCCAATAAATCGAGAGCTAAGCCTGCCCTTCATCCCAAACCGCATCACACCCTTCTTGGGTGATACGCTTAGCCAAATGTGATCGCCTTCCATAAACTCTAAAGGTCGGACCCTCCTATCCCAAAACTCTTTTGTCGACTCTGAGTAGCCAACAAACTATCCAAAATCATACGGACCTTTTCTATAGCATCTCTCAGAAAGTCTGCATCTAACGAGTCTGTCTTAGCTTAATCAAACCAACCAATTGGAGATCTACACCGCCTACCATATGATGCCTCGAATGGATCCATCTAAATACTAGAGTGATAGCTATTATTGTAGGCAAACTCTGCTAAAGATAAGTGTTGATACCAGCGAGAACCAAAATCGATTACACATGCTTGAAGTGTGTCCTCCAACACTTGAATAGTCCGCTCAGACTGTACGTCTATCTGAGGGTGAAACGCTGAGCTCATGTCTAGCCGAGTACATTGACCATGCTGCAGGGCCCTCCAAAAATGTGAAGTGAAAAGTGAAGCCCGATCAGAAATGATAGAAATAAGCACACCATGCAATCTAACTATCTGACTAATGTACAACTCAGCTAACTTCTCTGTTGTATACTTAACCTTGACCGGGATGAAATGGGCAGACTTAGTTAATCGATCCACGACTACCCTGATAGAGTTATAACCACCCGCAGTAGTAGGCAAACCCACCACAAAATCCATAGAAATTCGCTCCCACTTCCATGTAGGAATGGGCAGCCTCTGAAACTCACCTCCAGGCCGCTGGTGCTCACACTTGACCTGCTGACAAGTCAAACACTTAGCTACAAATTCTAAAATATCCTTCTTCATACCACACCACCAATAATGTTGACTTAGGTCGTGATACATCTTCGTTGCTCCTGGATGAATGGAATAACGAGTACAATGGGCCTCCTCAAGAATCAATCTAATCAAATCACCTACCTTAGGTACACAAACTCGACCTCCAATCCTTAAAACACCATCAGGATCGAGCATTGCTTCCTTAGCCTCTCCTCTGGTCACTTTGTTTCTGATGAGGCATAACTTCTCATCCTCAAACTGACGCTTTCGAATTTGGTCCATCAAACAAGAACAAGCTTTAAGAAAAGCAAGTACACCACGCTCATCAGAAAGTTGTAACCTGACTAGGCCATTCGCTAGACGTTGCACATCCCTGGCCAAAGTCGCTCCTCCACTAGAATGGTAGCTAGACTACCCATGCTAGAAGTCTTTCTACTCAAGGCATCGGCCACCACATTAGCCTTCCCTGGATGGTATAGGATGGTTAAATCATAGTCCTTTAGTAACTCCATCCACCTACGCTGCTGCCTCAAGTTTAGATCCTTTTGACTAAAAATATATTGAAGACTCTTATGGCCAGTAAAGAACTCGCAATGTACCCCATATAAATAGTGACGCCACAGCTTAAGCACAAAAACAACAGCCGCTAACTCCAAGTCATGAGTAGGGTAGTTTTTCTCATGAACCTTCAACTGTCTAGATGCATAGGCAATAACTTTTCCTTTTTGCATCAATACCCCACCTAATCCAACTCTTGAAGCATCACAATACACAGTGAAGTCCACACCTGCCTCAGGTAGCGTCAAAATGGGAGTTGAATTCAACAAGGTTTTGAGCTTTTGGAAGCTCGCCTCACACTCATCAGACCAATGGAAAGCTACATTCTTCTAGGTTAATCTAGTCGGTGGGGCTGCAATGGAAGAAAAACTCTGAATAAACTGCCTATAATACCGTGCTAACCCCACAAAACTACGAATCTCAGTAGCTAAAGTTGGCCTCGACCAACCTTTAACTGCCTCAACCTTAGCCGGATCTACTCTAGTTCCCTCTTTAGACACCACATGCCCTAACAACACCACTGAATCAAGCCAAAACTCACACTTGGAGAATTTTGCATATATTTTCTCCTCCCTCAACCTTTGCAACACTATCCTCAAGTGACTAGCATGATCAGCCTCCGTCTTGGAATATACCGAGATGTCATTGATGAATACTATAACAAAAAAATCCAAGTATGGACGGAACACCCTATTCATCAACTCCATGAACATTGCAAGAGCGTTAGTCAACCCAAAAGACATCACCAAAAATTCATAATAGCCATAACGGGTTCGGAAAGCTGTCTTAGGAATATCTGGTGCCCTAATCCTAAACTGATGATAACCAGACCTTAAGTCAATCTTAGAAAACACAGTCGCTCCCTGAAGCTGATCAAATAAGTCATCAATATGGGGAAGAGGGTACTTATTATTGATAGTTACCTTATTTAACTGCCTGTAATCTATACACATCCTCATAGACCCGTCTTTCTTTTTCACAAACAAGACTAGGGTACTCCAAGGTGACACCCTAGGACGAATAAATCCTTTACTTAACAAGTCTTGGAGCTGCTCCTTTAATTTTTTCAATTTAGCTGGAGCCATTCTATATACAGGAATAGAGATGGGCTTAGTGCCTAGCTCTAGGTCAATGGGAAAGTCAATATCCCTATTAGGTGGAACACCTGGAAGGTCCGCAGGAAACACATTGACAAATTCCTGAGCCACAGGGATAGACTCTACAGAAGGTGGTTCAATACTAATATCTCGAATGAAGGCCAAGTAAGACAAGCATCCCTTATCAACCAATTTCTCAGCATGAATGTAGGAGATAACTTTACTAGAATAAGAACCACTATCTGCCTTCCACTCAATCTTTGGGACACTGGGAATGGCTAAGGTCACAGTTTTTGCGTAGCAGTCAAGGATAGCATGATAAGGAGAAAGCCAATCCATCCCCAAGATAACATCAAAATCTACCATATCTAGAATAATCATGTCTACCCAAGTATCATACCCATCCAAAGAAACAAGGCAAGATTGATATACCCGATCAACCACTAAAGGTTTGCCTACTGGGTAGAAACATACACAGGTACTGATATCCGATCACATAATAAGTCAAACCCAGATGAAATGTATGTGGACACATAAGAGTAGGTAGATCCAGGATCAAATAACACAGATGCAGCCCGATGACAGACAGGAACAATACCTGTAATAACTGCGTCTGAGGCCTCTGCCTTAGGTCTTCCAGGAAATGCCTAGCACTGAGCTCCTCTTCCTCCACCAACCTAAGCCACACCTCGATCTCCACCACGTGGAACCAAAGTACCACCATCTGGAGTCCTGCGACCTCTAGCAATTTGACCCCTGCCTCGTCCTCTGGCCGGTGGGACATAATCTCTAACTAGAGCCGCCGAATTAGTATGATGGGGTCTCGAATGATTCTGAAAGGGGCACTGTCGAACCATATGTCCTGGATCCCTACACTACACATAAGACGTGGGTGTAGAGGACTGTTTTCCACCGAAAGAACTACTGTGACCACCGCGGGTAGAACTCTGGGACCCATGATGTGTCTGACCACCCTCAGAAGCAGGTAGCAATGCATGTACTGGTCCTCGATGCTGGGATGAGCTACCTCCTTTATAGAATCCTCTACGTCTAGATGAGGTACCAAAAAACTGACTCGTAGTACGAGCTTTCTTAGGATCTCCGAACTCTTCTCGAACTAGCAACTCTGCATCTTTGGAAGTGCTTACAATAAACTAGAAAGAAGACCTCACGAGCTGCTCTGAATACATAGGATCTAATTTAGAAGTTCAAACCTCTCACAAACCTACAGATTCTCTCCTCCTCATTTGGCTAAGGTCACAGTTTTTGCGTTGCAGTCAAGGATAGCATGATAAGGAGAAAGCCAATCTATCCCCAAGATAACATCAAAATCTACCATATCTAGAATAATCACGTCTACCCAAGTATCATACCCAGCCAAAGAAACAAGACAAGATTGATATACCCGATCAACCACTAAAGGTTTGCCTACTGGGTAGAAACATACACAGGTACTGATATCCGAGCACACAATAAGTCAAACCCAGATGAAAAGTATGTGGACACATAAGAGTAGGTAGATCCACGATCAAATAACACAGATGCAGCCCGATGACAGACAGGAACAATACCTGTAATAACTGCGTCTGAGGCCTCTGCCTTGGGTCTTCCAGGAAACGCCTAGCACTGAGCTCCTCTTCCTCCACCAACCTGAGCCACACCTCGATCTCCACCACGTGGAACCAAAGTACCACCATCTGGGGTCCTGCCACCTCTAGCAATTTGACCCCTGCCCCATCCTCTGGCTGGTGGGACATAATCTCTAACTAGAGCCGCCGAATTAGTATGATGGGGTCTCGAATGATTCTGAAAGGGGCACTGTCGAACCATATGTCCTGGATCCCTACACTACACATAAGACGTGGGTGTAGAGGACTGTTTTCCACCGAAAGAACTACTGTGACCACCGCGGGTAGAACTCTGGGACCCATGATGTGTCTGACCACCCTCAGAAGCAGGTAGCGATGCATGTACTGGTCCTCGACGCTAGGATGAGCTATCTCCTTTATAGAATCCTCTACATCTAGATGAGGTACCAGAAAACTGACCCGTAGTACGAGCTTTCTTAGGATCTCCGAACTCTTCTCGAACTAGCAACTCTGCATCTTTGGAAGTGCTTACAATAGACTAGAAAGAAGACCTCACGAGCTGCTCTGAATACATAGGATCTAATTTAGAAGTTCAAACCTCTCACAAACCTACAGATTCTCTCCTCCTCGTTTGGAATCATAGTTAAAGCATGTCGAGACAACTGACAAAAACGGGATTCATACTCAGTAACATTCATACCTGCCCGCATCAAATCCTCAAACCTTAATGGGCTCTCTTCCCGTACACTCCAAGGAATGAAGCACTCCTTAAAAGCACTAGAGAACATACCCCAATCTACTGGACGGGACCCAGCTGGTCTAAATGCTAGATAATTCCTCCACCACTCCCTGGCTGGTCCACGGAGCTGAAGTGCCACAAAACGGACACCACGCTGATCAACTAACCCCACTGCATCTAGCAACTCCTAGAACAAGGTTAGGAATTCATATGTGTCCTCATTCTTGCCACCCTGAAATTGAGGTGGTTTCATCTCCTGAAATATTTCATAGCTAAGTTGATCATTTACAATTAGGACTGCCTCTGAAGTGGTTTGTACCCCACTAGATGGTGAAGGGACCACTGGGGGTTGACCCCCTAATCCTGATGAGCTACACCCTGATGTGGTCCTGAAGGATTCACAATCCATAACTCATCTGTCAACCTTAACCATACCTATTCCACTTGTTGCCACGAACCACCATCTCCCCCTTGGGAGCTAACCTTCACTCTACCATCTTTCCACCCAAAACTTCCAACCCTAATAAAGTGAAATCAAGGCCTTACTTAAACTAGACCTTCTCCATCAAAGAAGATTTGGAACCACCGAGAACACTATACTACCATTCTCAACTTCCCTCAACCTAACTTCCACTCTAACCAACCGATGGACCCCACTGGTCTCGTCTTTACCACCATTATCCACGCACACTAGGCTACTTAGAGCACCAACCACAACACTAGCCTTATCGGAGGAAGTAATGCACACTCATACCGTAATCCTTAAAGAGCTCTAACCACCTCCTTGTTACCCACTATTCACACTCATCATATTTAACAAATAACCACTCATTTGCCAAAACTTGCAACACTACCCCCAAATGATTCACAAGCTCTAAATAAATCGATACTTCATTACTAGAGGTCACCACAAACATGCCAAGGTAGGTTTCTAACACCCTATTCATGAAACCTAATAGACACAATCGGTGCACAAGCCCACCGAACAACTCTACCAATATTTAAAATGCTCATTCCTAGCTCAAACGGGCACTTAGGGATATCACCTACCCTCACCCTCACTTGAGAAAAAAACCCAAACCTCAAATCAATCTTAGATAAGTGACTAACCCATTGTAGTTGACCAAATAGATCAACCATCCTTAACCGTCACATCACAACCTTATGAGTTCTACACTCATCGAAAGAATGTTATGCAAGTAGCCAAAACACCCCAAACTAAGTCCAACCAAGATCACAAGACAAGACTCTATGCAACGATGACATGGGCAACCCTCATAGACCCCTTCTAGCCAAAATAGACTCACGCAACCATCCGGGTCACACACATGAATGTTACTAGCACAAAGGAATAACACAAGGAATAGCAACTCCCAGACCTATCAACTCACCTTACTCAAAACGTCGGTCATAATACTAGCCTTACTTAGGGTCAACTAGTCATATGAGATACAATAGAAGAGAACCTACTCACAAGCTCTGATAATAGCCCGTTAAACCCAAAAAGCTCCTAATACCCAAGGAAGTCGAGGTCTAGGCTAATCTCTAGTCACTTTCGTCCTACTAGGGTCCACTTTAATACCATCACTCGGCACCACACAACCTAGGAAGGCAACCTCTTACCACCAAAATTCCCACTTCTCCTATTTAGAATCCAACTTTCTTCCTTAAACTTTATAGTACTACCCTCAAATGACTAACATGCACTACCTCATTAGGGAAATGAGCCATCATATCGACAACAAACCACTATAAGCCTAATAGAGTAGGGACTAAAGATCTTATAATGAGGCTTGTAGCCATAACTGGTGTACTAGACAAACCAAAAGGCACTACCCCAAATCCAAATTATCAGAAAGGGACATTTAAGGCCTCATCTACCAACACCAACAATTCTACTTACCAAAGCAACTTAGGTTCAACACCTGCAATTCTCACAAGATGATAAAATGCAACCCCTTAGAGACCAATTGTACCTTATGACAAGAAATGGACCTACCTTCCTTGCTACCATTTAACAACCTCCTACTCAAAAATGGGCTCATTAGGGATTCAGGATCTAACTCTACGGGTCCTATCACCCATGAGTGCACAACATGTATGCAACCATCCCATCCCCGGTATGATATCAAAATCCACCACGCCAACTCAAACAAGCCACAAGGCAAGACCTAATGTAATACAAACCCGGTTCAACACCAATGAACCTTATAGCAACAATATACTCAACAAAAGGATAGAAACCAAAGGTTCACACAACAACCCGGGTACACAAGAAGCCCCACTAGTAACCAAAAAGAATAGAGAAGTAATAGTGGCACTATAGGCCATAATGCAAGCACATCAAAGCCAAAAGAGAATAACAACATACGGGTAGAAACATCAGGCGCCTCATTCCCTCCTTGAGCCTCTCGATCAACATCACCACCTTTACTCTTGTATTGACCATATGGGCAATCTAGAATTTTGTGGCCTATCTCACCACACCCAAAGCATACACCCGTGTCCCTCCAACACGGCCCACCATGGTCCATCCTACACGTAGGGCACTTGGGATTAGTCATTCCCCCATCACCTACTTTGCTCTTATTACATTTACGAGGGCAATCCTTAGCATTATGACCCATTTTCCCACAACCATAACAAGCATTTGTACCTCTCAAGCATGGGTCATCATGACCTCTACCACAATGGGCACATAGCATAAAGTACCACACCACCACCACCTCTATACTTGGGACTTTAGAACTTACCCACATTATGGTCCCTCTTGGCCTCACTACCTCCCCTCTCACCACTAGAAGTCTCAGGATCACTCACTTGTGGGTCGAGGTGAGTTACCAATTTTTCCGCCGCTTTGGCCACTTTCCACAGAGCATTACAAATCTCTGCATTCATCATAGCACTGTCCTGAGTAGCTTGAGACATATCTTGAAATGTAATGGTTAGGGGTTAGAAATAAGCCCTAGGGGATCTAACTCTATCGCACAACATAGATTATGAAGAAGTGAAACATTTCCTAAAATGTCTCTTAGCCTCCTATTCATAGTTGTGGTGCACAACACAACCATGAATAAGAATCTAATCGACACGGTAAGTTGGACCACGAGGACCTATCAACCTAGTGCTCTGATACCATCTTTGTCATGACCCAAGCCTAGGGCCTAAATGTGACCAACGAATGGGGAACCTAAAGGAACCATAAACAAGCCTCTTAGCATATCATTACACATCGTTGGTCGCGGAAGCAATGTAAAACAATAGAATAAACTTAAACAAGGATACTTGGGACTAAGGAAGAGCTTGCATAACTTCAACACCCAGAGGTAAAAGAGTCAAGGCTCATAACATAGATACATAGCACATCCAACTAACCTCTACTACACAAATAGGAGCGGGGGCCAAGACAAAGCAACCGGCTTATCCTCATAGTTAAATAGAATATAAAGAAGAGTGTCTTAATACATAATAAGAGAAACATAGACTAGGTCCCCGAAGTGGAGGACCCACCAACTAGCTTAAGTAGCAGCAAACTAGCCATATGGAGAAGGAGGATAATCAACTCGGGCACCGGTTCCTACATGGTGATATCATGTAAGCAAGAGTATGTGTTTGTAAGTTTGAATGTACTAAGTATGTGGGATGCAATGCAACAAGATATAGGCATCATTGTCAAAATACATAATAATAGACGACAGACATCATATAATAATATAGCATGAATGACCAATGTTTAAGTTAAACATGCTTAAGTAACTCATACTCATGTAGTATATCATATGTATAGAAGAGACCAAGCTAGAATTCCAAAGTATAAACCCCTTGGTTTGTTGATGATAGTCTCACCCCCATCACCCTGGTGTTGTGGTACAAACCCCTCACATGGTTGATGATAATTTCACCTTGTCACACTGGTGGCGAAGTGCAAACCCTTTACATGGTTGATGAGTTCAAACCCCCACCTTAGTTGATGAGTATAAGCCCCCACCTTGGTTTATTAGTACAAACCCCCATCTTGGTTGATGAGTACAAAATTCCACCTCGGTTATCAAGGTACAAACCCCCCGACAAGGTTATCCGGGCTCTTAGTCTTCCCGGATCAGGCATGGTCTAATACAACACTTTATATAGATTATATCATATACATTAGCTTATTTCATCATCATAACATCAATAATATCATATATCATGCTTTGGACCTTCAATTCCTCAAGAAATTATAACCGGATATTTTATCAAACACTTGGTGGGTGTGTAATGTTAGTATAAAACCATGAAATATAGAGATGAAATCATGCAAGAAAATTCATTGTAAAACATCAATCAACATTTTGCAACACCCTCTAGCAATACACATCAAAACCTCTCATCAAACTTACAATAGATCCAAGATTTATAACTCAAAACATAGTTAAACAGTCATAACTTTACATAGCTTTAACATAGTTCATAGACATGCTCATACTAATAAACCCAATTGTAATAACTTTAAATCATGCAAATTGAGTAGAAAAGAGGTTGGGCACCATGGGTGAAAGGACCCAATGGTTGAAACCCATATACCTTAGCTTGGAGATGAACTTGGTGAAGATTGGAGATGGAGACTTGAAGCTTGAAGAAGAACCTTGAAATTCGAATGAGGGTTTGAGACTTCAATCTTGAGAGAAATATTAGACTAAGGGTTTAAGTGAGTATTGGGAATCATCTTGGGTGATATGAGGGTAAAATAATTCTAAGTATAGGTGTTTTCTTGTATGGGGAGGCTTAGGCCCAAGACTTAAAGTCTTAGACCAAAAATTAAAAACTAGACTGAAAAGACACCGGGGCACGTCGCGCCCGAGACGCGGAGAAGCCACTGGAATGCGTCACTTTGAATTTTGAAATTGTGAATCGTTTGCTCTAAAATCGGGGTTAAGACCCTTTTTTACCCTAATTTTGACCCCCTGAACACAAATATGAAGTTGAATTTCTGAAATAAAACATGGATTTTGAGATATATGGAAACTAAAATTCTAAGCATTTTCGAGGCATATTTTCGGGCATTTTTTTGGGTCATTTCAGTTCATAGACTGGCACGATTGGGACTGCAACAAAATGAATCAGGCGAAGGAGGAGTTCTTGTGCATAATGCATCGGTATCATCTCTAGTAGTAGAGGTGAGGGAGAAACAAGATCAAGATCCTATCTTATTACAATTGAAGGAGGATGTGCATAAGCAGAAGGTGATGGCTTTCGCCAAAGGGGGAGAAGGAGTATTGAGCTATCAAGGTAGATTGTGTGTTTCGGACATTAATGGTATTCGAGAGCTGATCATAGTAGAGGCCCACAGTTCTAGATATACCATCCATCCAGGGTCTACCAAGATGTATCATGACTTGAGAGAAGTCTACTGGTGGGATGGAATGAAAACAGACATTGCTGAGTTTGTTTCCAAGTGCCCGAATTGCCAATGAGTTAAAGTTAAGCATCAAAGGCCATGTGGAGTAGCTCAAAACTTTGTGATTCTAAAGTGGAAATGGGAGATCATCAACATGGACTTCGTCACAGGTTTATCGAGGTCCCGCAGACAGCATGATTTGATTTGGGTGATAATTGATCGGATGACAAAATCTTCACACGTTTTGGTAATAAAAATGACTTACACTGTAGAGAATCATACCCGATTATACATATAAGTGATTGTTAGACTGCATAGAGTCCCTTTGTTTATCATTTCAGATAGAGGAGCTCAATTCACTGCTAATTTTTCGAGATCTTTCCAGAAGGATTAGGGTACGGAGGTGCACCTTAGCACTGCTTTTCACCCACAGATGGATGGCCAAGCAGAGCGTACTATTCAGATGTTAGAAGATATGTTGAGAGAATATGCCATTCACATTAAAGGTAATTGGGATGACATTTGCCTTTGATCGAGTTTGGCTATAATAATAGCTTTCATTTGAGCATTCAGATGGCCCCATATGAGGCACTCTATGGGAGGAGGTGTACGTCGCTGATTGAATGGTTTGTGGTAGGTGAAGCAGAGTTGATTATACCAGACTTAGTTCATCAAGCTATGGAGAAGGTGAAAATCATTCGAAAAAGGTTGAGGACTACCCAGAGTAGGCAGAAATCTTACACAGATGTTAAAAGAAGAGACTTAGAGTTTGAGGTCAATGATTGGATGTATTTGAAGGTGTTGCCCATGAAGGGTGTGATGAGGTTTGGAAAGAAAGAAAAGCTAAGTACGAGGTACATTGGCCCTTATCAGATCATAAAGAGAGTGGCAATGTGGCATATGAGTTAGAATTACCATCACATTTAGAGGTCATCCACCCAGTTTTCCACATTTCTATGCTCAAGAAGTGTTTGGGAGATCCAGAATTGGTTGTTCCTGTTGAGACTATTGGAGTGAAAGATAGCCTAAGTCATGAGGAGATTCCTTTCCAAATCCTTGATCGTAAGGTTCAAATGTTGAGAACCAAAGAGA
>JAPFFP010030417.1:0-15693 GCA_026153255.1 Solanum medicagineum | reverse complement strand
ATGAAACGATGCAGCACCAAAGCGGCATTAGTGCATGGAATATACTGTATGTAAAATGGGATAAAGTAAACAGTATAGGCAAGACAATATAATATGATATCAGCTCATCCATTACTCAATCTCAACACAAGATAAGGAGTAGGAAACTAGCCCATCACCATTAATCAAGACATACACTAACACATCAACATCAGAGTACTATTAACACGGAACCTATCTGAGAGTTTCTCTAACCGACAACCACCACCAATGAGCCAGTGATGATACAATGAAGAGATGTCGTTGCCACATTCGTCCAGTACCTTGCCTGGGTAAAGAACGAGTCTATTGCTGGATCCATAAGTCTGTCAAGTCCTCTTTTGGGACAAAGGAAACATCCATTTTCATGGTCCAATCCTCTCCTACGCCGGTCCTGTAGTTAATGGGTGTAAGTGGGACTCACTCTTACCATTTCGGTGCTCAATACTCCTCCCATGACTCAACTTGCTCATAAACTGTTAATCAATCAAGAATTTCTATGACCTAATTTCTATGACCTAGCCTCTTCGGGCAAGAAACCTCAACTCATCTCATCATCTATCAACTCAAAGAGTAGGATCATTCTTTCAAGACTAATTTCAATCTCATCTCTAAGGACACTAATATCATCAAATTCAGTCATCAACACAATCATCTCAGGACTCAGACCATAGCAAACAACACACCCAAATGGTCAAGGCTCTAGACATTAACCCTAAGTTCGTTCTTAGAGTATTTAGTTAAGGAAATCATGTAGGGTATATACATAACCATACAATATATCACTTAAACAGTTTTTTCTAGTTATAATGATCATCAATTTAAGAAATATGCGTAAAATAATATTAGTTTTAAGATAACATTCAAGAATTGTAAACAAGACCCATCACCACCAACTGTTCAAACTAATCCAATCATGGGGGAACATGGGAGAACAATCTCATGTTCTGGGTAGCCTTTACATACCTGGGATGAAAACTGTACTAATCTTTTCCAAAAATTTGGCCCTCAATCCTTGAACCTTCAAACCCTTTCTTCTTCCTCTCTTAGGACTACGCTTTAGACTCAGGAAAATAATAGGTTTGAAACCCTTCGTACGAATAAGCGACTTTAAAACACGTTTTGGGACTTAAAAATTGGTTGGGAGTACCCAAACTACCCTTCTCAAAATTAAAAGAAAAACCATCATTAAAAATGCACTGGTTCGCGATGTGCCCGAACGAATTTTGAACTTCCATTCAAAAAAATTTAAAAAATATAAATGCCACTCCGTGCCCTATCCGTGTCGGGTGCATGGACTAAAATTGTTTCTGAATTAATTAGCAAAAATTATTTTTCCACCGGTTGCTTTAAAATCGGGTCGAGACCATTTTCTTTCTCAATTTTTTGCGCTGATCGCAAATTCGATCTCGAATTTCCTATTGGAGCTTTGGAAGACGCGTTATACACACGATTACGTTCTAGGGGCATTTCGATAATGTTATGAGTGTTACACAAGGATTGGTTGGGAATTGAATATTCTTCAATTTTCAAGTATGTAAGGCTTACCAAAGTGTGGATTCCTTTCTTTACACACCCTTTCCATTATTTTGAGTCAAGATTAGAGAAAAGTTGAGATTTTTTGAGAAATTCCTCCTATTTTGATATTATATCCTTGTATTCATCATGAGGTTCTATTTTATTACATGAGGAGATTTCTATATTGCATGACTATTGGCATGAGATTTACATATGTATTTATACGTGGCGACATGAAACCTTACATTGCATGATTTATGGAATTTTATGCATAACAATGAGATTGAGATTGAGATTGAGGTTGAGGTTGAGGTTGAATATAAGAGTTTAGATATTTGAGTACGATTGAACATGAGATGTATGTTGCATTGATGTCACTTATATCACTATACATGATATCTTACTTGCATTACATGATGAGTAAATTAATGAGTCTAAATGACATATTGAATTTGAGTCAAGTTTGATTTCTTGCACTGATTGATTGAATGGTTCAGTAATTGAGACGAGTTGATTGATGAGTTGAGCATATTTTAGTCTTGGAAGGAGTATCGAGCACTGAGCTAGTAAGGCTTTCACCGTAAAGCATGCTAGAAAAAATTCATAGTTTGATTGTCATCATCAATTATTGCCAATGGAGCACGAGTTCAAAAAGATGAAGCATGCATTCAGAAAAAGCAGGGTTGAAATGTCATGCCCCGGGAGGGTACCCTAGGCGTAACTGGCACTTGGAAACTGTTGCTAGTCCCCAAGCGACAACCTAGTCTCATTACATTCATTAAATCAATTCATAAGCGAAAGATTAAATAGAATATAATAATCTATCAGTGGGCTATCACAATCAGTATCATAGAATAATACGAAAGAAGTACCTCAATAGGAAAGAAGCGGGAAATAAACAATCCGGACACTAACAATCAACTGTCTATATCTACGAAACCTCTATAACTAACATCTAGGAAGGTACCATGACAGGCCATGGTTACCACAATCAAAGAAAATACTGAAATAAGGATAAAGAAATAATTATCCTCTGAATGCAGGGGAGGACTCACCACGATCTGAAATCAAGAGTTGTGAACCTCAACGATTGGGCTGTTGAAGTCCTCTGTCTACAGAATTCGCATCACAAATGATGAAGCGCCAAAGGGGTGTGTACTGCATATAAAATGGGCTAAATTAAATAGCACAAATATAACATCAGCTCATCAATCACTCATCCACAACTCAGAATAAAGGACAAGACTTTAGCATCTCACTATCCATCAAGACATCACACAATCATATCAACCTCAGAGTACTATGAACAAGGAACATATCTAGGAGTTTCTATAACTGACAACCACCACCTATGAGCCCGATGATGATACAGCGAAGAGATGTCGCTGCCACATCCATCTGGTGCATTGCCAGGGTATAGGACGAGTCTGCCAGGGATCCCAAAAGAAGTCTGTCAAGCCTTCTGCGAGGCAAAGGAAACATTCTCTTTCACAGTACAATCTTCTCCTACGCTGGCCACGTAGTTAATGAGTGCGAGTGGGACTTACTCTTACCCATTTTGATGCTAATACTCCTCCCAGGACTCAATACGCTCATAAGTCTATCAAGGTCATACTGGTTATACAACCAACCCCCCTCTCAGGCAGGGTCCTCCTCTCATTTATCATTCTATCAACTCAAGTAATAGATTTTTCCTTTCAAACTCTATCTAAAACTCATTTAAACCTCAAGGATATCAATTTCATTTATTACAGTCATCACAGCACTCATCTCAAGACTCAGACTTCATCAATCATCACATTCAAATAATCAAGGCTCTAGATATTACCCCTAAGTTCATTCTTACAGTATTAAACTAAAGGAATTATGCAGTTTAGGTAAACAATTATACAATAAAGCATAAAATCAGTAAATACAAGTATAATGATCATCAATTTGAGATAATGTATATAATTTAAAGATAATGTTCAAGAAATAAAGATAATGTTCAAGAAGTTCTTCAAGAATCACTACTCAAGACCCTCAACTAGCAATTTACAACTTAATTTATACATTGAGGCATATGGAAGAACAATTTCATGCTTTTAGGTAGCCTTTACATACTTGGAATTGAAGTTGTACAAACCCTCAACAAGAATTTGGTCCCAAGCTTGAAACCCTCAACTCTTCTTCTTCTTCTCCTCTCAGAACTTACATTTAGACTTAGAAAAATTATAGATTTTGAAACCCTTTCGTACGAAATAAGCCTTAAAAATACGTTTTGGCGTATTAAAATAGGTTGAGAAGGACCAAAATGTCCTTCCTGTGATTAAAAGAAAAATTAAAAAAATTGTACACAGGTTTGCGTTGCGCCAGGGGAACGGACCAGTGTAATTTTTTCCCTTTTTCAAAAGTCAGAATTCCCATCGAATTTTTCTAAAAAAAAAAGTGTGGGTGCGCATTTTGTCCGCGTCGCTCCAAGAACGCGGACAGACACTACCCGGACAAAAATTAGCAAAATTTTTATTTCACTCCGGTTGCTCATAAATAGGGTCGAGACCATTTTCTGACTTGATTTTCTGTGCAGATCACAAATTTGGTCTTGAATTTCCCATCGGAGCTTTGAAAAATAATTTGTGCGCACGATTACGTTTTAGGGGCATTTTGGTAATTTCACGGGGTAACGTAGTAAGGCTTTCACCATAAAGCATGGCAGAAAAAATTTCATGGTTTGATTGTCATCTTCAATTCTTGCTAATGGAGCACGAATTCAGAAAGATGAAGCATGCATTCAGAAAAAGCAGGGTTGAAATGTCACGCCCCGGGAGGGTACCCTAGGCGTAACTAGCACTCAGAGACTATTGCTAGTCCCCAAACGACCACCTAGTCTCATTGCATTCGTACATTCAATTCAAACGCGGAAGATTAAATAGAATAATAAACTATCAGTTGGCTATCACAATCACCATCATAGAATAATACGAAAGAAGTATCTCAATAGGAAAAAAGCGGGAAATAAACAATCCCGACAAAAACAATCAACTGTCTATGTCTACAAAGCCTCTATAACTAACATCTAGGAAGGTACCATAGTAGGCTATGGTTACCACAATCAAAGAAAATATTGAAATAAAGATAAAGAAATAATCATCCTCTGAATGCACGAGAGGGCTCACCGCGATCTGAAATCAAGAGCTCTGAACCTCAACGTTTGGGCTGTTGAAGTCCTCTGTCTACAGAAACTGCATCATAAAACGATGCAGTACCAAAGGGGCATTAGTATGTGGAATGTATTGTATGTAACACGAACTAAAGTAAATAGTACAAATATAACATCAGCTCATCAATCACTCATCATCAACTCAGAATAAAGGATAGGACTCTAGTACCTCACTATCCATCATAACATCACATAATCATATCAACCTCAATAAGGAACCTATCTTGGAGTATCTATAATTGACAACCACCATATATGAGCCTGATGATGATACAGCGAAGAGATGTCGCTGCCACATCCATCTGGTACGTTGCCAGGGTATAGGACGAGTCTGTCGAGGATCCCAAAAGAAGTTTGTCAAGCCCTCTGCGGGGCAAAGGAAACATTCTCTTTCACGGTCTAATCATCTCCTACGCTGACCACGTAGTTAATGAGTGCAAGTGGGACTTACTCTTACCCATTTCGATGCTAATACTCCTCCCACTACTCAATACACTCATAAGTCTATCAAGGTCAGACACACAGCACTTATCTCAAGACTCAGACTTCACCAATCATCACATTCAAACAATCAAGGCTCTAGACATTACCCCTAAGTTTGTTCTTATAGTATTAAACAATAGGAATTATGCAGTTTAGGTAAACAATCATACAATAAAGCATAAAATTAGTAAATACAAGTATGATGGTCATCAATTTGAGATAATATATATATATAATTAAAGGTAATGTTCAAGAAATAAAGATAATGTTCAAGAAGTTCTTCAAGAATCACTACTCAAGACACTCAACTAGCAATTTACAACTTAATCTATACATTGGGGCATATGGAAGAACAATTTCATGTTTTTGGGTAGCCTTTACATACCTGGAATTGAAGATTGTACAAACCCTCAACAAGAATTTGGTCCCAAGCTTCAAACCCTCAACGCTTCTTCTTCTTCTCCTCTCAGAACTTACGTTTAGACTTAGAAAACTTATGGGTGTTTGAAACTCTTTCGTACGAAATAATCCTTAAAAACATGTTTTGGGGTATTAAAATAAGTTGAAAAGGACCAAAATGCCCTTCTCTTAATTAAAAGAAAAATTTTTAAAAATTGTACACAGGTCCGCGTCGCGCCAGGGGCGCGGACCAGAGTAATTTTTTCCTTTTTTTGAAAATCAAAATTCCCATCGAATTATTAAACAAAAACTAAGCGTAGGTCCGTTTTCTGTCCGCGTCATGCCAAGGACGTAGGCAGACACTGCCCGGACAAAAACTAGCGAAATTTTTATTTTGCTCCAGTTGCTCTAAAATCAGGATGAGATCATTTTCTAACTTAATTTTTTGCACTAATCGCAAATCTGATCTTGAATTTCCCATCGAAGATTTGGAAAACGCATTGTGCGCACGGTTACGTTTTAGGGGCGTTTCGATAATTTCATGGGGGGTTACATGAAATTGATCCTCCACCCCCATCACTGACAGGGCATCGAATTTGGGGGAGAGTTTCTCAACTGCCTAAAGTTACAGAGGCTTCATCTTATAGACTTCCTGGATATGGGTGTTGAACATAATTGGACCAAACAAAGCATATTCTAGGAGTTGCCATATTGGAAAGATAATCTCCTAAGACATAATTTTGATGTGATACATATTGAGAAAAATATTTTGACAACCTATTCAACACAGTGATGGATGTTAAAGGCAAGACAAAAGACAACCCAAGAGCTAGAATGGACTTAAAGGAATATTGTAGGACGAAAGAATTGTGGCTATAGGAACTACCAAATGGAAAAATTGTTAAGCCTAAAGCCAGTTTTTCATTCACCCTGGATGAGAAACGTGAAACATGTGAGTGGATTAAAAATTTGAGGATTCCGGAGGGATATGCTTCAAATTTGGGCAAGCAGACAGACTTGAATGAAGGGAAGTTGATAGGTATGAAAAGTCATGATTGTCATGTATTAATGGAAACTTTGCTTCCTATCTCTTTTAGCCACCTTCCTGAGAGGATATGTAAGCCAGTTATAAAGATAAGTCTTTTCTTTAGAGATTTATGTTCTTAAATATTGCTTGAAAGTAGTTTAGACAGGATGGAGGAAAACATTCTTGTTATTACTACAAAGCTGGAGAAGATTTTTCCACCTAGCTTCTTTGATGTGATGGAGCATCTTCCGATTCATATTGTACAAGAAGCCCACCTTAGAGGTCCAGTTCAAACAAGGTGGACGTATCCATTTGAAAGATAATATTATGACTAATTAACTACTTAATTATATATAATGGATATATAAACAATAAACTTCATGATTAATACATTTGAATTGGTATGTACAGAAAAATTGGAGGTTGCAAACAGACAATTAAATAAAGGGGACAGATCAAAAGATCAATTGTTTAAGCTCATATCGCAAGAGAAACTAGCGACTTTTATTCTTATTACTTTAGGGATGCAGTGTCACGCAGGCAAATAGGCCAAATTGGAATGATGAAGGCGATAGTGATCCGATGTTTCCCCTGATTTCAATTTTTAATCAAAGTGGCCAAGGATCTAAAAGGCGTGGAAAAAGAAGCTTCACGGCCACGGAAAGACAGTCGACTATTAGTGGCGTATCTAGAATTTTATGAACGTGGGTGCTCTCTACGCTACCATTACAAAACATAAGTAAATAAATTTATCACTTGTCATAAAATTGACAATCATATTTAAACACAATTGCAGGAAATAGTAATACGGAAAACTACAATAAATACTATTATTTAAAAAATTGAAAGATTTTTTTTTAAAGATGCTTTAGGAAAAAATAGTGAAACGAAAAGAGACGGAGAGAGAAAAGAATAATCAGCAAAGGGAGAGAAAAAAATTTTAAATGTCTAAATGGATTTAATAAGTCACGAATAGAAGAGTTGGTCTTTAAAATGAAAAATTGCTTACAGTGGGAATCGATCTTGGGACATTGCACAAAAAAAAGCTACCTTGAGCACCCATTAACAACCACTACACCAATAAGCAAACTATTACTTGGGTCCTCACTCTTTAATTTTATACCATTCTTTCAAATTTGTATCTAAATATATATAGTTCGATACGAGATTAATGAGTGCTCGAGCACCTAGATGGACCAATGTGGGTCCGCCACTGTCGGCTATGACCCATATTCTACTTAATTGTCCAGAAATTCAAATATATCATGAGTAAGTGTTAAATAAATTATATTGTCAAATTACATAATAATTAGTATTTAGTAACTAACAAGAATGTACATATCAAAATTAGATTGTTCGTAAACACCTGGGGCAATATACACGAGGTTTGCCAAATGGTTAAAGGACTATGTAAGTTTGAAAGCCTAATCATATTGAATTAGTATGAATGATATATTTATATAAGACTAAATTGTATTATTTCAGGTACAGTTTGTAGGTTTATGATGAATACTCAATTGATCAGCATTCACCAGTAGTGAGAGAAATCACACTTGGGCCTGAATCTCAAATTCAGACAATGAGTAAATATTGTATTAATGGCTTTAAGTTTCAAACTGGGGAAGTTTTTATATATAAGAAAACTAATAGTAGTGGTATCTTCGTTCAAGGTGATGTCGTCGGTAATGGCCAAACTATTGAATATTATGGTGTAATTCAGGAGACTACTGAAGTTCGATATTCAGGTTGGCCTAAAAAGAAGATAGATTGTTTAAGTGTAAGTGGTTTGACCCATCACATAGACGCACAAGGTGGACCAACAACATAACATAATTAAAGTTAAGCACACCAGATAATATGGAAATTATAATCCTTTTATCATTGGGCAAAATGCTAAGTAGGTCTACTATGCTCCTTATCCATTGCTTAGAGATAAGGCTGATTGGTGGGTTGTCATCAAGACAAAGCCTGTAGGAAGAATTGAAATTGAGAATGTATTAGATATGGCATACCAAAATGATCTTGCACTTGTTCAACAACAAATTGACGTAGAGTTGGAGACCACACTAGAACATCCTCAACAGATACTAGAAGAGGTGTCTGATGATGAATTAATAGTGTCAAACTCTCAAGAAAAAGTAGATGAAGATAATGAATCATTGCAGGAGGAGGAATGGGAGGATGATGAATCATTGCACGAGGAGGAATGGTAGGATGATGAACATGAAACAACTGAGGAATCAAAATGGGAGGACGAAGTAAATGAAATAAGCAAGGAGGAATAGACTGGTAGATTATAACTACCATATAACTTAATTTGTCTTGCTAATACAAAAATTATTTGAAAAAGCCAGAAAAGCGACAGACAGCGTCACCAAGTCCATCATTTTTTTAATTTTTATTTATTTTAAAAATTAATTTTTTTAATAATTGCGGTGCAGTCCGTTGAAATAAATAAATAATAAAAAATAAACGATGGTCGTCCATAGCTTTTTTAAAAGCGACGAGGAAAAAAGCGATGGAACTGACTATGTCTCCTTTTCCGTCGCTTTTTTGTGTCATTTTTTGGCAGTTTTTTAGTAATAGAGGGAGTGCAAGGCAGCATTGTTGATTCTCGGTATGGATATTTCCAGAATGATGGTTTATGCCCAACAGACTGAGGAAGATAAGAAGAAGGACAAAGAGGAATATTTGAGTAAGAGGGCCAAATCAGCAGGGCCTGAGCCTACCCAGACCAAGCAGGGTAAGGAAGATAAGACATACTTCCAGAAGAGGTCTTCTAGCCATGCACCATCTTTAGCCAATGGACCAGCCCTGAGCCACAGACACGATCAGAGATCCCAAGGTCAGCCAAACTTTAGGGCACAGGGTGCACAGTCTCAAGCAAGTACGACTCTTGGCTCGAAAGGGAAGTCGCCTTGTGGAAGTGTGGTAGGATGCATTTAGGAGAATGTAGAGGTGGAGGGAATTCTTGTTACAAGTATGGCCATCCAGGCCATTTTCAGAAGGATTGTCTGATGTGGGGCAATAAGGCCCAGACTTCTACCACAGCACCACCCATGAGGAGCAACCAGAGAGGTGCTGCACCAGGGGAAGGCAATAGGACGAATTGTCTATGTGCGGTGGGAAACCGACTGGATTAGGAGGTTGCACCAGATGTTGTGATGGGTATGCTTCGAGTCATTATCTTTCCTTATTATGCTTTACTTGATCCGAGTGCAACTTGCTCTTTTGTGACGCCATATGTGGCGAGTAGATTTGAGATTCTTCATGAGTGCTTGCTTCAGCCATTTTCTGTCTGTACTCCTGTTGGTGATTTAATTTGAGCTGATGGAATTTATAGAGATTGTGTAGTGTCCATCTATCAGAAGGATACTCTTGTTCATTTGATTGAGTTAGAGATGGTTGATTTCGATGTGATCCTTGGTATGGATTGGCATCACGCCTGCTATGCCTCTGTTGATTTCCAAACTCTGACTGTCAAATTCTAGTTTCCAAATAAGCCTATTATTGAGTGGAAGGGAGGTTCTATTGTGCCGAAGGGTAAGTTAATTTCTTAACTCGAAGCCTGTAAACTAATCTCCAAAGGATGTATCTATCACCTTAGGTGAGTCAAATCTGATGATGTTGAACCCCTTACTCTTAAGTCTGTCCTGATTCTGAGTGAGTTCCCTAATATGTTTCCTGAGGATCCGCCCGGAGTTCCTCCCGGTAGGGAGATTGACTTCGGAATTGATGTTCTCCCTGACACCTAACCTATTTCTGCTCCGCCATATAGGATGGCTCCGCAGAGTTGAAGGAGCAGTTGAGGGACTTATTAGAAAAAGGATTCATAAGGCCGAATGCCTCTTCATGGGGTGCTCCAATCTTGTTTGTGTGAAAGAAGGATGGCTCCCTAAGGATGTGTATTGATTGTTGCCAATTGAATAAGGTGGCTATTCAAAATAAGTATCCCCTTCCGAAGATTGATGATTTGTTTGACCAACTTTAGGGTGCTACAGTTTTCTCTAAGATAGACCTCAGATCAGGGCATCAGGCTATCATTAGTTGAAAGTGAGGGAATGTGATATTCTGAAGATAGCTTTTTGAACCCGATATGGTCACTTCGAATTCTAGGTAATGGCTTTTGGGTTGACAAATACACTCACGGCTTTTATGGATCTGATGAACAGGGTATTCAAACAATATCTTGACATGTTCTAATTGTGTTTACTAATGATATTTTGGTGTATTCCAAGGACGAGGAGGAGCATGTCAATCACCTCAAAATTGCTTTACAGAAGCTCACAAATAATGAGTTATATACAAAGTTTTCTAAGTGTGAATTTTGGATCAAATCCGTGGCTTTCTTGGGTCATGTGATTTCTAGATATGGAATTCGAGTGGATACTCAAAAGATTGAGGCGGTTAAGAATGGGCCAAGACCAACCTCACTGACAAAGATAAGAAGCTTTCTAAGATTAGCTGGCTATTACCGGAGGTTTCTTGAGGGATTCTCTTCCATATCTGCGTCGTTGACCAAATTGACCCAGAAGAAGGTCAAGTTTCAATGGTCTGACAACTGTGAGAAAAGTTTCCAAGAGTTGAAGACAAGGTTGACTATTGCACTAGTGTTAATCTTGCTCGATAGAACGGATGGGTTTGTGATATATTGTGATGCTTCGAGGGTGGGACTAGGATGTGTATTAATACAGAAGGGGAAGGTTGTTTCCTATGCTTCTAGACAGCTTAAAGTGCATGAAAAGAATTACCCCACTCATGACTTGGAGTTGGCAGTGATGGTGTTTGCTCTCAAACAATGCGCCACTATTAATATGGAACACATATTGATGTATTCACCGATCACAAGAGCTTACAATGTCTTCACCCAAAAAGATCTTAACTTGAAGCAGAGGAGATGGCTAGAGTTGCTCAAGGACTATGAAATAAGCATCCTCTACCACCCAGGTAAAGTTAATGTAGTTTTTGATGCTCTTAGGGATTACCACCCATGGGGAGTACCGCCCATGTAGAAGAGGAGAAGAGAGAGTTAGCTAAAGAGGTTTATAGATTGGCCCGATTGGGAGTTCAACTAGATGAATCAAGCGAAGGAGGAGTCCATGTGCATAATGGATCTACATCATCTCTAGTAGTGGAGGTGAAGGAGAAAAAAGACCAAGATCCATCTTACTATAATTGAAAGAGGATGTGCATAAACAGAAGGTAATGGATTTCGCCAAAGGGGGAGATGGAGTATTGAGGTATCAAGGTAGATTGTGTATTCCAAATGTTGATGGATTTCGAGAGAGGATCATGGCAGAGGCCCACAATTCCAGATATTTCATCCATCTAGGGTCTGCCAAGATGTACCATGATTTGAGAGAAGTCTACTTGGGGAGAGGAATGAAGAGGGACATTGCGGAGTTCGTTTCAAAGTGCCCGAACTGCCAACAAGTTAAAGTTGAGCACCACAGGCCATGTGTAGTAGCTCAAAACTTTGAGATCCCATAGTCAAAATGGGAGATGATCAACATGGACTTCTTTATAAGGTTATCAAGGTCCCACAGACAGCATGATTTTATTTGGGTGATAGTTGACAGGATGACTAAGTCGGCGCACTTCTTAGCGGTCAAGACGACTGACACCACAGAGGGCTATGCCCGATCTATATAAGGGAGATTCTTAGGCTATATGGAGTCCCTTCGTCTATCATCTCAGATAGAGAAGCTCAGTTCACTGCCATGTTTTGGAAATCATTTCAGAAGGGTTTGGGTACGAAAGTGCTCCTTACTACAGCTTTTCATCCATAGACAGATGGCCAGGCGGAGCGAACTATTCAAACCTTGGAGGATAAGTTGACAGGATGTGACCTTGACTTCAAGAGAACTTGGGATGACCACTTACCTATGCTAGAGTTTGCCTACAACAACAATTTTCATTCAAGCATCCAAATGGCCCCATATGAGGCACTTTATGGGAGGAGGTGTAGGTCGCCAATCGGATGTTTTGAAGTAGGTGAATCGGAGTTGATCGAACCGTACTTGGTACACCAAGCTATAGAGAAGATAAAGATCATTTGAGAGAGGTTAAAGACTGCACTGAGTCGACAGAAATCCTACATAGATGTTAGAAGGAGAGACATAGAATTTGAGGTTAATTATTGGGTGTATTTGAAGGTATCACTCATGAAGGGTGTATTGAGATTGGGAAAGAAAGGAAAGTTGATCCCGAGGTACATCGGCGCCTATCAAATCATAAAGAGAGTGGGAAAAGTGGCATATGACTTAGAGTTACCATCAAAGTTAGAGACCATCCACCCAGTCTTCCACATTCCCATGCTCAAGAAGTGTTTAGGAGATCCACAGTTGGTTGTGCCTGTTGAGAGTATTGGAGTGAAAGACAGCCTGAGTTATGAGAAGCTTCCTATCTAGATCCTTGATTGTCAGGTTCGAAAGTTGAGAACTAAAGAAGTTGCATCTGTCAAAGTGTTATGGAGGAATCAATTCGTAGAAGAAGCTACTTCGGAGGCGAAGGAGGACATGAAGGCCAAATACCCTCATTTATTCTTGCCTGTTGATGATGAGAGAGTTGATGGTGAGTATTTTCCTCTAAATTCTTAAATTTTCGTTCCTTGAGTCCTCCTTTCATTTTCTATACGATAAACGATAGAGTTCCAGAGTCTGAGTAAGGGTTGATTTCATTTGTTGATTGTTTGATTGTTCTACTTTTTAAATTATCTTGATTGATTGACTGCATGAGTGGGATGAGAGTTGGTTGATTGTTAGAGTCCATAGGCATATTCATGCC
The DNA here is from genome assembly GCA_026153255.1 of Solanum medicagineum. Lineage (NCBI taxonomy): Eukaryota > Viridiplantae > Streptophyta > Magnoliopsida > Solanales > Solanaceae > Solanum > Solanum medicagineum. The sequence continues at coordinate 2,263 of JAPFFP010030417.1, read as the reverse complement.
TGACCTAAATCCCTATCTTTCTCTTCATTTGAGGACGAATGATCCCAAGGGGGAGATAATGTAACACCCCTTAATTTCCTCCTATCTGATTTGGATGAGTTCATGCAGAGGATTGCTGAGAAGAATCTGAGAAAAACTGCAGCAGAGGGCCTACAAGTGACTCTACCACTCTTATCAGGCTTTACGACTCGTAGAGGAGCTTTCGTAGTGGATTGCAGTGCTTTAGACTGCAGGTTCACCTTATCTACGAGAAGCAGTTATGACACGTAAAGAGCAATATGACTCGTAAACCTAGGTTTCATACTCAGTTCCAGTGTTTCATGTATCGAGGCCCTTCACCTACGAGAGTCAGTTACGACTCGTATTAAGGACTATGACTCATAATAGGGGGTTTCATAACGGCTTCCAGTGATTTAGGATTTTAAAACTTCCATTCTACGAGGAGCAGTTATGACCCGCAGTGAGAACTACGGGTCGTAGTCGTGGATTTGTAGAACCCTCCAGCGAAGTTAATGAGGGGCATTATTGTCTATTCCGGCCCCTTTTCCATTAAATCCTACATGGTTTTTTGGGTTGTATAAGGCCTTGAAAATAAACCCTAGGCCCTTCATATTTATTCCACCCTTGAGGATTCTTGAGAACAAAGAGGAGAAGAGGAAAAAGCTAGGGTTTTGCAACCCAAGAGCAAGGATTGGTTAAGGATCGATTATTCTTCAATTTCCAGGTATGTAAGGCTTACCAAAATGTGGATTCCTTTCTCCACACGCCCTTTCCATTATTTTGAGTCAAGATTTGAGATATTTTGAGAAATTTCTCCTATTTTGATACTATATCCTTGTACTCATCATAAGGTTCTATTTTATTACATGAGAAAATTACTATATTGCATGAATATTGGCATGAGATTTACACATGTATTTTATACTTGGCTACATGAAATCTTACATTGCATGATTTATGGAATTCTATGCATAACAATGAGATTGAGGTTGAGGTTGAATATAAGAGTCGAGAAATTTGAGTACAATTGAACATGAGATGTATATTGCATTGATGTCACTTATATCACTATACATGATATCTTACTTGCATTACATGATTAGTAAATTGATGAGTCTAAATGGCCATATTAAATTTGATACAAGTTTGATTTCTTGCGGTGATTGATTTAATAGTTGAATAATTGAGACGAGTTGACTGATGAGTTGAGATTGATGAGTTGATTGATGAGTTGATATTGATGAGTTGAAATTGATGAGTTGAGATTGATGAGATGATGATGAGTTGAACATGTTTTAGTATTGGGAGGAGTATTGAGCACCGAGCGGGGAGCAAGTAAACTTGTACTTTAACCCACAGAAGTTGCCAGTGTAGGATAGTCGTTACAGCTAAACTGGCAACTCTTTTCCCGCAAGTGGACACTTATTTGGATCCAAGAGAGAGAGTTAATCACCCTTTTCCGTGGCAAGTTAAGGGCGGACGTGGCAATGATGCTAATTCATGGTGCATCAGCTAACTAAAGGTGGTGGGATGAGGATGTCGACTGAGAGAAACTCTCAAGCAAAAACCTTGATTAAGCATGATATTTTTTAAAATCGATTTTATAACTACTGAGTCTATTTTTACTGAGCATACTTTCAAAAGCATGATTTACTCTAAACTTGCATAAATTGATTTGAGCCTGAGTTGTTGAGTCAAGATAAGTAAGTCAAGCTTTACTTTTATTGAGCTATTTTTCATACCAGTATATTCCATGTACTAATGTCCATTTGGGTCTGTATCATTTTATAATGCAGATAAGGGTGCTACAGGAATTCAGCCCGCGCATCAATGAGGTCCGGTTCAATACACTCCAGAGTTGGTGAGCCCTCCTTGCATTCCGAAGGAGCCCTTTTATCTTTTATTATCATTGAGCACTTTACTTTCTTTGATTTGAGGTGTTCATGGCCTCCTCTCCTAGATTGATGAGTAAAGTCTTAATAGACAACTGAGTAGAGGATTTTGAGGAGTCTCCGTATCTAAACTTATTTTTATTATAAACTACGACTTAGTAGGGTTATGTAACTTATTTATTTTCTTGCATATGATGTCATATTATCTGAGTTCTTCTTCTACTGTTGAGTACGATGTGATGATGAGGCCAAGTGGTTCGCTCGGGGGTTAGCAACAGTATCAGAGAAAATTGCTAGCCCTCGAGCGAACCACCTTACCTCATCACATTCATTCAATCGATACATCACAGTGGAAGACATCTGAAATAGCA
>JAPFFP010030406.1:0-15693 GCA_026153255.1 Solanum medicagineum | reverse complement strand
ATAGCTCACAAGGTCCCCACAATCCAGCAGAATGTTCACTCAAGTGCTCTTTGAATTTAGATAAATCGAGCCTTTGACCGAAGAACATGAGTCCTTAATTCCGTTCCCGAAAAGAAAACAAACCAAGTTATTTTTATGTTAGTTTATTTTCCATTCGAGGAAGGAATTAAGGCCTCCCAGGTTGTTTGTGCAAGGGCTTGATTCATCTGAATTTAAATAGCAATTGAGTCAACATTCTGCTGAATTCTTTGAACCATGTCAGCTATATTTTTTGTCGCTTTATGTCATTTCTTGAATTTCCTCCCTTTTTCTTTGCCTTTGGAGGTACTTGAAGCATGAATTTAAAAGTTTGCAAAGGGAAAGCAAGGACTTTGACTAAACTGATTTTTGTTACTGATTTTCAGGACTTTCTTCATCAGCATCTTCTAAATGAGCAAATTGAAAAGCTCAAGATTTCAAGGTACCGTTGGAATGCATTTTGCGTTTCTTGCTATAAAAATTTATATACAAGGAGAAACATCCATCTTTAATGCTATAAAATCTGGCCAAGACAACGACTTGACAAGTAAACTATAATTAATATTTCCATCAAAATGGTATAACTAATTTTTAAATTTGAAAACCAATTAAAATAGCATCATAATTTAGGGAAACACACTATACAAATCAAAGGAAAGCACCGAAGAAAACAACCCAAAAATAAAACAAGAGACAATAAAAAATATAGAGAAAAATTGTGACCCTTGTTTGTAAGGGTGTTGTTGAAGATCCAAACAGAGAGAAATTTGGAGATGGATATTTTGAATTTTAACCCGAGTTCCCACATAAAATTTAAGTAATTTATTAGAATAATTGTAGTACTTGACATGATCTAGGAAAGGGTGCATGTGTTCAAGAGTGCAATACATAAACAATTGAATTATCCAAACAATTATGTTGCAAGATGGTGATATTGTTTGTTGCATTATCATCCATGGAATCCTATGCAAACTAGTTTCGACCATTAAGAGATAGTGGTTGCTGAAGCTGCATGGAAGACGGTTGAAGCTATGACATCTGATTGGTTGAAAATAGCGTGGTCTGTTGTTGCCTGCCTTGGTGCTGTTGCATTAGCTGCTGTCTTTCAAAGAGTTGCCGCTGCATCTGCCGATGGTGGTACAGCTCTCTTAGTTGCTGCTGGCCAGATTTGATAGCATGATGCAGCAATTACTTTTTCAAAGACAACAGTTAAGGCGACAACAACAAATGTTGCACACCTAGCAATTAAGACGGCTATATCACCATCAGCAGATGCAGCGGCAACTCTTTCAAAGACAGCAGTTAATGCAACAGCACCAAGGCAGGCAACAACAGACCACACTATTTTCAACCTGTCAGATGTCATAGCTTCAACCGTCTTCCATGCAGCTTCAACAACCACAATCTTCTAATGGTCGAAACTAGTTTGCATAGGATTCCATGGATGATAATGCAACAAACAATATCACCATCTTGCAGCATAATTGTTTGGATAATTCAAGGGTTTGTGTATTGCGCTCTTGAACACATGCACCCTTTCCTAAATCAAGTTAAGTACTACAATTATTCTGATAAATTACTTAGGGTTAAAACTCAAAATATCCATCTCCAAATTTCTCTCTGTTTGGATCTTTAACAACATCCTTACAAACAAGGGTCACAATTTTTCTCTATATTTTTTATTGTCTCTTGTTTTCTTTTTGGGTTGTTTTTCTTCAGTGATTTTCTTTGATTTGTCTAGTGTGTTTCCCTAAATAATGATGCTATTTTAATTTCAAATTAAAAAATTAATTATACTATTTTGATGGAAATATTAATTATAGTTTACTTACCAAGTCATTGTCTTGGCCAGATTTTATAGCATTAAAGTTGGATGTTTCTCCTTGTGAGGAAGTGGAATATCATGCTTGTTAAGCCTCAAGAAACGCAGAATCCGTTCCAACGCCGCCTTGAACATCTTGAGCTTTTCAGTTACCTCATTTTGAAGATGCTGATGAAGAGAGTTATGGTTAAAATCAGTTTAGTCACAATGATTTTTCTTGTGTTATGAAAACTTCTAAAATTCATGCTTCAAGTACCTCCCACGACCAAGAAAAAGGGGGAAATTTAAAGAAATGACATAAAAAGACAAATAAGATAGCTCACAAGATTCCCATAATTCAGCAGAATGTTCACTCAAGTGCACTTTGAATTTAGATAAGTCGAGCCTTTGCTCTTTTCTGGTCCCTTCCCTTCTTTTTGGCATATCTAGTTCGTTCTTACCTACGGGTGTGTGACGAGGGTCCCCTGGAAATAGCCTCTCTACTTTTGTGGTAGTGGTAAGGTCTGCGTACATTTTACCCTCCCCAAACCCCACTTGTGGGATTACACTGGGTATGTTGTTGTTGTTGTTGTTGAGCCTTTGCTAGAAGAACCTGAGAGACCTTAAAACCTTTCCCGAAAGGAAAACACACCCTACTATTTTTATGTTAGTTTATTTTCCATTCGAGGAAGTAATTAAGGCCTCCCAGGTTGTTTGTGCAAGGGCTTCATTTATCTAACTTTAAATAGCACTTGAGTCAATATTTTGCTGAATTCTTTGAACCTTGCGAGCTATATTATTTGTCTCTTTATGTCGTTATTTGAATTTCCCTCCCTTTTTCTTTGCCTTGGGAGGTACTTGGAGCATGAATTTAAATGTTTGCAAAGGGAAACAAACTGATTTTTGTTACAGATTTTAGTCAGGACTATCATCATCATCTTCTAACTTAGCAAATTGAAAAGCTCAAGATGCTCAAGGTGGCGTTGGAACGCATCCTGCGTTTCTTGGGTCTTAACAAGCATGATTACAATTTATTCATAAGGAGCCGAGAAACTGCTTTCAGTATAGAAACACATAAATTTCTTTCTTAGTCCAATAAGCCGCGAAAGCCTACTTGTTCTCTACTACAGGAGCAACTTCCTCGGTCTTCCCTGTAGCAAATAGTTTCTCTTTGTGAGGAAGTTGAATATCATGCTTGTTGAGCCCCAAGAAACGCAGAATGCGTTCCAACGCCACCTTGAACATCTTAAGCTTTTCAGTTACCCCATTTTGAAGATGATGATGAAGAGAGTCATGCTTAAAATCAGAGGCCAAAATCAATTTAGTCACAGTCCTGATTCTTGCGGTATGCAAACTTATAAAATTCATGCGTCAAGTACCTCCCATGACAAAGAAAAAGGGAGGAAATTTAAAGAAATTACGTAAAAGAGACAAATAAGATTAGCTCAGAAGGTTCCCACAATCCAGCAGAATGTTCACTCAAGTGCTCTTTTAATTCAAATAAATTGAGCCCTTGCCTGGAGAACCTGAATGGCCTTAGTTCCTTTCCGGGAAGAAAACAGACAAAGCTATTTTTATGTTGGTTTATTTTCCATTCAAGGAAGGAATTAAGGCCTCCGAGGTTGTTTGTCCTAGGGCTTGATTTATCTGAATTTATATAGCATTTGAGTTGACATTCTGCTTAATTCTTTGAACCTTGTGAGCTATATTATTTGTCTTCTTATGTCATTTTTTGAATCTTCCTGCCTTTTTCTTTGCTTTGCGAGGTACTTGAAGCATGAATTTAAAAGTTTGCAAATGGAAAGAAACAGGACCGTGACTAAATTGATTTTTGTTATTGATTTTAGTCATGACTATCTTTATCAACATCTTCCAAATGAGCAAATTGAAAAGCTCAAGATGTTCAAGGTGGCGTTGGAACACATTCTGCGTTTCTTGGGGATTGACAGCATGATATTAAATTTATTCACAAGGAGAAACTGCTTTTGGTAGTGAAACACATAAATTTCTTTCTTGGTCCAATTTTCCATGAAAGCCTACTTCTCCACTCGAGGAGCAACTTCCTCTGTCTTCCATGTTGCATGCAGTTTCTCCGTGTGAGGAAGTTGAATATCATGCTTATTCAGCCCCAAGAAACGCAAAATGTGTTCCAATGCCACCTTGAACATCTTGAGCTTTTCAGTTACTTCATTTTGAAGATGCTGATGAAGAGAGTCATGCTTAAGATCAGAAGCAAAAATCAGTTTAGTCACGGTCCTGTTTCTTGCGCTATGCAAACTTCTAAAATTCATGCTTCAAGTACCTTACACGAGAAATAAAAAGGGAGGAAATTTAATGAAATGACATAAAGAGACAAATAAGATAGTTCACAAGGTTCCCACAATCCAGCAGAATGTTCACTCAAGTGGTCTTTGAATTTAGATAAATCGAGCCCTTGCCCGTAGACCTGAGAAGCCTTAATTTCTTTTCCTAAAGGAAAACAAACCAGGCTATTTTTATGTTAGTTTATTTTCCATTCGAGGAAGGAAGTATGGCCTCCAGGTTGTTTGTGCAAGGGTTTGATTTATCTAAATTTAAATAGCTCTTGATTCGACATTCTGCTGAATTCTTTGAACCTTCCGAGCTATATTATTTGTCTCTTTATGTCATTTCTTTAATTTCCCTCCCTTTTTCTTTGCCTTGGGAGGTACTTGAAGCTTGAATTTAAAAGTTTAGCAAAGGGCAAGAAGCAGGACTGCGACAAAACTGATTTTGTTACTTATTTTAATCAGGACTTTTTTCATCAACATCTTCGAAATGAGCAAATTGAAAAGCTCAAGATGTTCAAGGTGGCATTGGAACACATTCGGCATTTCTTGGGGCTTAACAAACTTGATATTCAATTTATTCATCAGGAGGAACTGCTTTCAGTAGAGAAATACACAAGTATCTTTCTAAGTCCAATCGGCCGCGAGAGCCTACTTCTTCTCCACTCCAGGAGCAACTTCCTAGGTCTTCCATGTAGCTTCAACAACCGTAATCTCTTGATGGTCAAACTAATCCATCGACGCAACCAGTACAACATTGTATGGTAGCAATGCAGCAAAATAATCTAACGAACTTGCGACATAATTCCTTATTTGGTGAACCGACAATTTCCTACTCTCTGAAACACATGATAAATACAATACAACCTGGTTTCAGTGTAGATTTGGGATAGGGTAATTCATTGAACTCACTACAGCAGGTGGTTACTTGATCTTTACAACAGAAACCTGTTAAACAGTCCTCAACAAGTTAACATAAGCTCACAGACGTACAGGCCAACCTTGGTACCCTACAAAACAATTTAAATGCCTTGCAACATGCACTTCCTAAGCAGCATGAGCAACAACTGTTGCAGATCCCAACAAGATCACCATCGGCAGATGCTGCAGTGACATTTGCAAAGACACAAGCTAAGGCAACAACTGCAAATGTTGCAGAACCAGCAATTAAGATAGCAGTACCACCGTCGGCAGTTGCAGCAACAACTTTTTCAAAGACAAGGAGACAACAACAAATGTTGTAGAACACGCTATTAAGACAGCAGTACCGCCACTGGCAGATGCAGCAAAAACTTTTTCAAAGACAACAGTTAAGGTGACAACAGCAAATGTTGCAAACCAACAACGGAGACTGCTGTACCGCCATAAGCAGATGCAAACTGTTTCAAAGACCGCAGTTAATGCAACAACACCAAGGCAGGCAGCAACCGACCACGCTATTGCCAACCCATCAGATGTCATAGCTTCAATAGTCTCCATGCAGCTTCAACAACCACAATCTCCTGATGGTCGAAACTAATCTGCATAGGATTCCATGGATGGTAATGCAACAAAACAATAACAATTGTTTATGTATTGCACTCTTGAACACATGCACTCTTTCCGAGATAATGTCAAGTACTACAATTATTCTGATAAATTACTTAAATTTTATATGGGAACTGGAGTTAAAATTCAAAATATCCATCTCCAAATTTCTCTGTTTGGATCTTTAACAACACCCTTACAAACAAGGGTCACCATTTTTCTCTATATATTTTATTGTCTCTTGTTTTCTTCTGGGGTTGTTTTTCTTCGGTGCTTTTCTTTGATTTGTATAGTGTGTTTCCCTAAATAATGATGCTATTTTAATTGGTTTTCAAATTTAAAACTTAGTTGTACCATTTTGATGGAAATATTAATTATATTTTACTTGTCATGTCATTGTCTTGGCCACATTTTATAGCATTAAAAATGGATGTAGGAAACTTTTTTCGATTAAATTAGGACTTTCTTCATCAACTTCTTCCAAATGAGTAAATTGAAAAGCTCAAAATGCTCAAGGTGGCATTGGAATGCATTATGCATTTCTTGGGGTCAACAAGCATGATATTGAATTTATTCATTAGGAGAAACTTTCTTTCGGTAAAGAAATACATAAATTTCTTTTCTTAGTCGAATCGGCCGTGAAAGCCTACTTCTCCACTACAGGAGCAACTTCCTCGATCTTCCACGTAGCAAGCAATTTCTTCTTGTGAGGAAGTTGAATATCATGCTTGTCAAGCCCCAAGAAACGCTGAATGCATTCCAACGCCACCTTGAACATCTTGACCTTTCCAATTACCTCATTTTGAAGATGCTGATGAAGAGAGTCATGCTTAAAATCAAAGCAAAAATAAGCTTAGTCACAACCTTGTTTCGTGCGCTATGCAAACTTCTAAAATTCATGCTTCAAGTGTCTCCCACGGCAAAGAAAAAGAGAGGAAATCTAAATAAATGACATAAACAGAGAAATAAGATAGGTCACAAGGTTCCCACAGTCTAGCAGAATTTAAGAAACCAAATTTAATAGCCAACAGAGGAGTCACAAAAGACAAGTTTGCACCCGAATCAAGCAAAGCATAATCATTAAAATCAAAGACTTTTAACATACCAGTCACAACATCCGGAGCCTTCTCAACCTCCTGACGTGCATGAAGAGCATAAAATCTGGTGTTCCTTAGAGCAACACCTTGAGGAACCCTTGGCTAACCTTGTCTACCTTGAGCCACCTGGCTTGACCTTTCTGAGGGTTCTTGTGACAGTTTGCAACCTTGTGATTCTTATCACTACACCAAAGCAAACACCCGTGATTCTCCAACAGTCACCCGTGTGGTGCATCCCATACTTATCACACAAAGGGTATCCCTGTCCACCACTAACCGGTGCCCAAGGAGGAGGCACTTTAGCATTAGCAACCCGAACACCCGAAACTTGGCCCTGTTGGAAGCGACCAAAACCACTAACCTAAGAACTCGAGAATCCACCATCAAAGTGGGCTCTCTTAGGATCATGGATTCTCCTCCCTTTGAGCTTCTCCCCTTCAATCTGTTCGGCATAAACCATAAGTCTAGAATGTGCCAATTAAGCATGGTCGTACGACATTCTTGTACAAGCAAGTCAGAAACACCGGAGACAAACTTGTGCATTCTTGCACGAGGATCAGCCACGAGTGTCGGAGCATACTTGGAGAGTTTAGTGAACTTGAGGGCATAATCCGGCACACTCATATTACCCTGCCTTAGGTTGATAAACTCAGTCATCTTGGCTTCCCTAAGCTCAAGTGGGAAGAAACGATCCAGAAAAGCAAGCTTGAACTCTTCCCAATTAACAGCATCACCACAAACCTTCTCCATGGACCACTGCGTGTACCACACCTGTGCTACATCTTTCAACTGATAGGCAGCTAGCTCAGCCCTCTCCTCAGAAGTGACACCCATGACATTCAATACCTTGGAAAGCTCATCAATGAACTCTTGAGCATCCTCATCAACCTTAGATCCAAAGAACTCCGGAGGGTTCATCTAGGTGAAATCCCTCACTCGAGAAGCCGAAGTGGGATCCCGAGGCAGTTTGTCCTGCCTAGCCTGGGTAGTCACCACTTGGGCAAGCATGGCAAAGGCCGTACGGAGTTCACCATTAGAGATAGGCTCATCCATAGGCCCTTAAGGCTCTTGACCTTCATTAGCTAGGGCTGGTCTGGCAGGTCTTCCACGAGGTGTCTTTTGAAATAGAGCAAGGATACTATTCAAGGTCAAGAGCTAATCCAACTATTCACATCATAACATAAGACTTGAAGAAGTGAGACAATTCCTAAAATGTCGTCATAGCCTCCCACTTATAGGCATGATGCACTTCACACCCATAAATAAGACTCTACTTGATGTGGCACGTTGGACTCCGAGGATCATTTACAAACCTAGGGCTCTGACACCCTCTTTGTAATGACACGGACCTAGGGCCTAGACATGACAAGGTGAATGGGCACCGGAGAGTCCCCAAACAAGCCTTAAGATACCAAAACTTGCATCATCGGTTTGGAAGCACATCAACAATCAACACATAATTCTAAGCGACGGGAAAGTAGGACTCACGCTATGGGGGCAATTCAGGACTTAGGATCTTTCCATCAAACATATGATCAAGTCACATAACAATAGCCAAAGATAGCCAAATACATAATGTAGACTTAACTATATAGCATAAACCGTAAAGAGGTTTACATGGTGTCTAACAGTGCCTCTACATAGATGGGTCGGGGGCCAAGACATACCCCGGGCTCACCCTAAAATACATAAAGAGAATTAAGTAACATAGTTAGATAGATGGTGGTTCGTCGTTGGAAGATAGGACTCACCACTATAAGTAAGCCTGGAATCCGAGCTAAGTGTCGAACAATGGATGATCAAAGTCCTCGGTCCCTACATGGTGAAATCATGTAGGCAAAAGTATGCGTTAGTATATTTGAATGTACTAAGTATGCGCGATGCAATGCATGAACTTACCAAAACCTGCATTTCAAGGTTTGATGACAAGGGCATATAATATTGAAAGAGATGTACAGCAAAGGAATGTAATATAACAAGATATCATGAAGCTCATGATGCATAAAATGCAAATGAGCTTATATATATAGTATGGATGTGACCTCAACCGACATGAGTAAGACCAAGTGAGTTATTACTTGGAATCTCGATGATTACCTCTCATCGGTAAAGAGGTGGTTTACTTGCCAAGGGTAAACCATGCTTCACCTTACGGGCCTCCTATTTCGTATGAAACAACCTTCCTTACGGGCCTCCCATTCAAATAGGATTTTCATATCAAAACATATCATATCATTTCTTCTCCTTATGGGCAACCCCATTTTGGAGGCATCTTTCCTTACGGGCCTCCCATTCAGAATGAAACCAATACTAGGCACATAGTTCGAGGATAGAGAGAAACCCTCTATCCATCGGTACTAATTCATCATCCCAAAAGAATACATACATATACATATGCATATACATATACATATACACATACATATACATATACATATATATGTGTGTGTGTATATATATATATGCTTTCAAGAGACAATAGTCATTTCCAAAATCATTTCAATGCATTCTTAGGCTTGAAGGCCAAAACATAATTTCGTAATCAATATACTCATGCATAAGAATAGCCCATTCATATACAAAATGGTGCTCAAAGAGCCATAATCAATAGATATATATGTGATCACATTCTTCTCATAACCCATATCATATCAAAAATCATATTATAGAACAGAATTGGGATTAACCCATAACATAATTTCTCAAAATAGTCCAATATCATGAATGCAAATGTATGAATGATACGAGGAAGGCACGGGTAATTAGGATTAAATCTAAAATCAACAATATAAGGTGAAATTGAAGTAAATACACCATTAAATCCATATTTAAATCCAACATAAGATCACCCATGCATAAACAAATCTTAAAGAGGACATGCATACTTATAATTCCATAAACCCAAAGTAAATCCTCATATAATGACTTATATCACCATAAAATCATCAAATAAACACTTCCCATGCATAAATAAAATTTTAGGAATCATAATATTCAAAACACCGATTTAAAGTAAGCTAGAAATTCATAAAATTGCTTGAAAATAGTTTGGGTCTCCTTGATTGGAAGGTAATCAAGGATCAAAACCCACATACCTTCACTAACATGAAGAAACCCCAAAGAATTTTGAAGAGAAGTTGAGTTCCTTAGCTCCCAAGTTGAAATTCCTAAGAGATCTTTTGGAAGTTGTTTTTGAGAGATTCAAATTATGAGAAATAGGTTTGAATATTTGAAATAGCTTTTAGGTCTTTAGATGACCTTAGAATAACTTAGGAATTCCCAAAAGACCAATAGAAATAATCGAATTTATGAAAATACCATTAATGAATCGGAGTAAAAATTTACTGAAAGTCACTTGACTGGAGGGTGAATGGGTCGTGTGGCACTCCACGGTCTGTGTGGAATGCCCGTGAAACAAAACTTAGAAAATTTTCCTGAAATTTCGATCTTGAACCAACACTTAGAATTTTTTTCTCACGAACTACCAAACGGACCACTACACGACCCGTGTGGAGCCACTCGATCCGTGTGATGCTCCCATCTCCCAACCTTAGGAAAATTTCGTGAAAAACGTTACCAGATGATGACCCCATACTTAGAATATTTTCACTCCGAAAGCTTCATGGAAATGGGCCGTTCTATGCCACACGAATCATCTGACTTGGGCGTGGCACCACACTTAGCCTAAAAAGGCATTTTCACGCCCAGCAGGAGGCCACACGGCCAATGGCAAGCTACACCGCCTGTGACCCTAGCCGTGCCCCTGGACTTGGTGCCAAAAAAACCTCCCTCACTTGGAATATTGACCAAGTGTGGTTCCACTGAGGGTCACACGGCCAGTGACAAGGCACATGGCTCATGTAGCCCTCTATAGGACAACACTTGGTCAAAATTTCATTCGAAAACCAAATTTCCAAGTGTTCACAATGTCGTACTGAATTCAAGTCATTACATTATCTCCTCATTTGGAACATTTGTCCCCGAATGTGTAAGAATAAGGCTTGAAAGGCTTGAGTTAGAACATGAGACTTCCAACACAAGATAACATGCAAAGCTCATTATTTGAAAATCACAAGCCATTAAACCTCATGCCAAAATGAAATAAATTCATTCAAAACATCATAAAACCATTTAAATGCACATGTAGGCATGTCATACCATGAGACTCAAGAAGGAAAGACTTGGGACCAACGAGAAGGAAGAACCTAATACCTTAGGCTTGAGTAGATTGGAAAAGATAGGGATACCACTTCATCATGTCCAACTCCGCCTTCCATGTAGCACTTTCCACGTGTTGGTTCCTCCAAATAACCTTTATCGATGCAACATCCTTGTTACAAAGTCGCTTCACTTGCCTATTCAAGATCTCTACCGGCACTTCCTCATAAGACAAATTCTCCTTGAACCCAATACCCTCCAAAGGTACAATGGTGCTAGGATCACCAACCATCTTTCTCAATATGGATACATGGAAAACCGGGTGAATGGAACTCAAATCCTAGGGTAACTCCACCTTATATATGCCACATCCCCAATCAGCTCAATAACTTTATAAGGGCCTACATACCAGAGGCTTAGCTTTCCCTTTTTTCCAAAACACATCACTCCCTCATAGGCGAGACCTTCACAAACACCCAATCTCCAACTTAGAACTCAAGATCCTTCTTCCTAGCATCCGAATAGGACTTTTGGCGACTTTGTGCCGTCTTCAACCTCTCTCTAATCAATTTCACTTTCTCCATAGCCTCCATCACCAAGTCTGGGCCAATCAAAGCCACTTTCGCTAACTCAAATCACCCCACTGGAGACCTACACCTCCTACCATACAAGGCCTCAAACGGTGCCATACCAATGCTAGCATGGAAGCTATTATATAAGGAAACTCGATGAGTGGAAGATGTCATCCCAGTTTTCTTTGAACTCCAACACAGAAGCCCTTAACATATCCTCCAAGGTTTGAATTGTCCTCTTAGATTGCCCATCGGTTTGGGGATGAAAGACGGTGCTCAACTTAACCTTAGTACCAAGTCCCCTTTGAAACGATTTCCTAAAGTGTGAAGTTAATTGGGTACCCTGATCTGATATGATAGACCTAGGCACACCATGAAACCTTACCAATTTTCGAATGTACAACGTTGCATAATCTTGGCACTAAAAGTAGTCTTCACCGATAAGAAATGAGCCGATTTAGTCATCCGGTCGACAATAACCCAAATGGAGTCAAATTGCTTCCGAGTCCGAGGTAACCCAACCACGAAGTCCATATTTATGTCTTCCTACTTCCAAGTGGGAATCTTAATATCTAGAGCCAAACCACGGGCCTTTGATGATCCACCTTCACTTGTTGACAATTTGGGCATTCGGATACAAACTTGGCTATGTCGTTCTTCATATCATGTCACCAATACACTTCCTTCAAATCTCGGTACATCTTGGTAGACCACAAGTGAATAGAATAATGAGAACTATGGGCTTCACTCATGATCACCTTCCTAAGATAATCCATATACGGAACACATAACCAATCTTGATACTGAAGTACACCATCTCCCCCTTGGGAGAAAACCTCAATATTCCTTTTGACAACCAATTTTTTCAATTCAACCAAGGATGGATCTAGATCTTGCTTGGCCTTCACATCAACTACCACCGATTATTCGACCCTATTTAGAACATATATACCACAATTATTGGAAGCGTCCACCATAACACCCAATCTAGCCAAACGGTGGACATCCCTTGCCAACTCCTTCTTCCCTTCCTAAACATGAGCCACACTTCCCATGGATAGCTTACTAAGAGCATCAACTACCATATTCGCCTTGCCAGGGTGATATAGAACACTCATGTCATAATTCTTTAGGAGCTCCAACCATCTCCTTTGCCTCAAGTTAAGGTCCCTTTGGGTGAACACATATTGCAAGCTCTTATGATCGATGAAAACATCAACATGTACCCCGTACAAGTAGTGTCTCCTAATTATCAAAGCAAAGACCACCGCCACTAACTCAAGGTCGTGAGTTGGGTAACTATGCTCATGTAATTTTAATTGCCTTGATGCATAAGCTATCACCTTACCATGTTGTATAAGTAGACAACCCAGCCCAATTCGAGAGGCATAACAATATACCACTCATTCATGCCATTTGATAGAGTCAAAATCAGAGCCAATGAAAGTCGATCCTTCAAAATCTTGAAACTCTTCTCACACTCATCTGACCACACGAATTTAGCCTTCTTTTGGGTCAACTTAGTCAATGGAGACGCAATGGATGAGAACCCCTAAACGAACCTTCTATAATAACCTGCTAACCCAAGGAAACTTAGAATGTCTGAAGGAGTCAACGGTCTAAGCCAATTCTTTACCTCCTCAGTCTTCTTCGGATCCACCTTAATGCCATCACCGGATACTACATGACCCAAAAAAGCAACTTTACCCAATTAAAACTCACATTTGCTAAATTTGGCATACAACTTCTTCTCTCTCAAGACGGTGACACGATACTTAGAATATTTTCACTCCTAAAGCTTCATGGAAGGCTAAACGGGCCATCCCATGCCACACGAGCCGTGTGACTTGGGCGTGGCAGCACACTTGGCCTAAAAAGGCATTTTCAAGCCCAGCAAGATGACAAACAGCCAGTCCCACAGCTAGTGGCAAGCCACACGACCTATGTCCCTGGTCGTGCCCCTGGACTTGGTGCCAAAAAACCTCCATCACTTGAAATATTGGCCAAGTGTGGTTCCATTGAGGGTCACATGGCCAGTGCCAGGGCACACGACTCGTGTTGCCTTCCATGGGACAACACTTAGTCAAGATTTCATCCGAAAACCAAATTTCCAAGTGTTCACAACGTCGTACAGAATCTGGGTCATTACAACAAATCAAGTAAACTAACTTAAATTTCATACCTTTATGACGTATACAAGATATTCAGTCGAAATCAAATGCTTAGAAACTCAGACGCTTGGGAAGTTCTTCAGACGATTCTTAGATATTTGTTCAGACGCTTAGGAAGAGGAAAGGTTCGCTCAGAGGAGTATATGAGAAATGGTTGGGTCTATGTTTAATTTGGTATATAATTTAGTATGGGCCAGGTTTATGTTGGGTTGGGATTGGGTATAATAAAAAAAAGGGTTAAATGAGGCTATTTGGGGCTTTTCATCCAATTAGGGTCATAGGTGTTGAGACTTGTAACGATGAGGGGTATAAATAAATTCATTTTAACGGTAGGGATATAGTCAAACAATACTCAATACGTTGAGGGGTAATTTTGACCCTTTACCCTATATTCAAATCACAGGTAAATTCTCATGTACTTATATCCCTAAGTAAATCTCCATTAAATAATCCCAAAGTAAATTCATATGTATCAAATTCCCAGGTAAATTCCTACATATATATATATCCCTAAGTAAATTCCCATGAAATAATCCCCAGGAATATCCATAAGTATGTCTTCATGCAGATTTTTCTTCAGTTACTTGAAGATATTAATTTTTTGATTTTCTTGTTGTATATACCTAGGAATTTACATGTGAAAAATACTATTTACGATCATCTTTCTCAAGAAAATTTGTGGATAAATTTTATTGCACATAATCCTAGTGAGTTTACCTGTAGATACTTTTGGGAAAAACTAATTTACACGTAAAAATTGTCAATTTGTAGGATTTTTATGTTTTGACATAAAAATCTGCAGGTAAAATCTTGTGTGGACATTGTGAATCTGCATAAACATATATGTTGCTAGAATTGGATTATGTGGATATTGTGAAAGCTTTTGACTTTGATAAATTAATGTATCACTTTTTTACGGAATTCTATTGTATGTTCTGTGTCTATGTCCTATGATATGTTGTTTCTTACGTGTTGTTGTTCTGTTGGGACATTTCTGAGTGCATGTGTGTAGTTCGAGGATATGTGGTTGAGTGGATAGGAGTACTTGTGTTCTTCATTGCTTTGCCTTAGGTTAGTTTTCATTTGTTGAGTACTTTGTTGTTTGGTGCTCACCCCTTACTATGTAGGTTGTGAGCTCAGTCCGGCTTTCTGGATTTTTCAGTTCAGGATCAAGATTTTGGATCCACTGAAAGGTAGCTGGTTGTCTCTTCGGTAAACCTTCAAGGATTCCATTTCTTATGTTTTGTTCTATTTGAGGATTAGACATTGAGACTTGTATTTCATATGAGTATTCTGATTATTAGAGGCTGATACATGTGACACCAGTTCAGGGATGTTTGTATGTATTTTTGATTCCGCTATGCTTATCTACCTTACTAGACTATTTATCTTTCGCTTGTTATCATTTTGGGAGATTTGTGTTGGGTTGTATCACCTTGGTGGGTTAGGTTAGTGTCAATACACCTGAATTTCGGGTTAGGTTAGTGTCAATACACCTGAATTTCGGGTCATGATAATCGATCCAACAACAATATTCTTGACTGGATTAGGATCAGTTAATTGTAAGTTAGTTAGGGTTAGAGTTAGTTTAGCTGTTAAACTTGACGGTTGTCAACAACTGTATATCATCAAAGAATAATTAGCTGTATTTTTGATAATTAGAAATATTAAACAAAATTTTCTCATAAATTTAAAGGGATATAAGCCAAATATAAAAAATAAAATTGCCCGCAAAAAGTCTTTTCTCCAAATTCAAAATTGATCATAACTCCTTTTCTTTTTTTTGTCTTTTGTCTAAATTCAAAACTGATAATAACTCTTTTTTTGTCTTTTGTCCAAATTCAAAACTAATCATAGCTCTTTTTCTTTTTTTGGGGGGGCTCTAACTTGGTAGACGGTGTGATGTGGGATTTCTACACCCTAGACAGAGGTGGAAATCACCCCCCAACCTATCAAAAAATATCTTAAAAAGCTGGGTTGGTTATTCAACAGCAGATAGGCTTAGAGCTCCTACGTACGAACTGGATATTTAAAAGAGCGCTT
>JAPFFP010030395.1:0-15694 GCA_026153255.1 Solanum medicagineum | reverse complement strand
TTGTTTTTTTTTTTTGTATATGTGTGTGTATGTGTGTGTGTGTGTGTGTGTGTGTATATATATATATATATATATATATATATATATATATATATATATATGGTTATGACAAGGTAGCTAGGACAGGTACCTCGAGGTTGTGTAATTGGCTTGCCTATAAGTGGGATTTAGTACACACTGTCATAACCGGGACCAGGTGATGACAAAACCTCTCTCTAAACACTCTCATCCTCTCGTACTTCTCTCTAAATACCTTCCATCAAATCCCTTCAATTTTCGAAAGGTCAAAAGCCTCCTCCATTGAATACAAAAATTATAAAAGAGGTTCTAAAGGTTATTCAAGTCTTTTTCTCCAAGTTTCAAGGTTAAAAAAGGTATGTAGGTTTCTTCATTTATGGGTTCCTCCACCCATGAAGTCCTAAAACCTTTTTTGTAAATTCTTCAAGTTTCAATGATCAATTTCTTATGGGTACTTCCTATTACTTCTATTAATTATGAATTATGTCGAAATTCTTCATCTATTGCATAAAACTGCATAATTTGATTGCAAGGGTCGTCTTCTATGATCTGATTTATGAAATTCAAAGCTAAGAAAGTTATGTTACCATGAGGTATTATGAAAGTGATTGTTTTATGAGATGAATTACATGATTCTACATTCAAGTTTGAAAGATAATATGTATGATTGAGGTGGATTACCTAAGAATGATTTAAATTGATGATTTTCATTGCATTGATGCATAGTACTCTTATGTTTCATGATTTATAGTTTACATGCATGACTCCACCCAATCTTCATATCGAGTATTCTTTTGATGAATGAATTCCAATGATAAGGGTTCAATTTAGAATCTTTATGAAAGATATGATGTTTTGAATCCCTCTTATGAATAGTAACGAGGGTGAAAGGACATTTCTCCCAAACGATGGATCCCTTGTGATAAGGACCATTCTCACTTGTTGGATCTAAAGTTAGATGAGCTACTCTTTATATATGATGATGATGATGATGCTATGCTTTTCAAGTCTACAAATGGTTATGATTATGCATATATTTTCAAATGTATTTCATGAAAATGACTTAGCACTGAATGGGGCATTGCGGTGGCATTTGGTAAGGGAACCCTAGTAGCAACCCCTTGCCGCATTAACAATATGCTACCATAGGAGCTCTTGTAGGTTAGGCCAGTGGATCCACCTAAGTCGTAAAGGTTATTAATGATCCATATGTGACTGATGATAGAGTTCTTCATGGCAAGTAGTCTCCCCGTGCCAACGTAGGTGGTTATGTTTGATTCCAAGTAGTAGAATGCTTAGTATTATATGTCGGTTATGGTCTTCTCCCACCTATGTAATGATGATAAGATGTTATGTTTATCTCTCACGAATGATTTTATCAAAGAATCCTCATACATGTCATATTAAGCTTATTTCTATTGTATATGAGTATGCATCTTATTATGAAGCTTATTATCTATTGTTGCATTTCACCCCACACATTAGTATATTCAAAGTACTAAGGCATACTTTTGCCTATATGATATAACCATATAGAGACTGGCGCTCCTATTCATCCTTCTCCACGTAGCTGACATGGTTCACAAAAATCATTGTTGTGGTGAATCCTCTATTTAGGAGACAATATCCGATTTTCTATCGTGCTTATGTTGAAACTTTGTTTCATTTTCTTCGTACTTTGACGATGAGCGCAAGACATGTCTTAGCCCCCATCCTGCTCATGTTTTAGAGATGTTATTAGATACTATTCTATGTACCTATTATGAGATGTTCAACTTTTATGGAGATTTATCCTTTATATCCTATCCTCTATGTCGTGCTACTTCATGCCATTGATAGTGTGGAAAGTGATGAAAGTTCTAAGTCCCTACTTCCTTATAGCATGAGTCATACTTACTTTTCCCTTAGTCTTTCTTGCTAAGTGATCATGCAAATCCCTTTTCCTTATCTATCCCCATAACGTGAGGCATAAGCCCCTATTCCCTTAAAATTATTTGTTGATACTTGATTTATATTCCGCAACAAGGGATGTGCACAAGATATGCTAAGAGACTTGTTTCGGTTGCCTCTAAGTCTCCCATTCACCATTTCGCTCCAAGGCCCTAGGCCCAGGTCATGACAACAGAAAGGCTAATATGGTAAATTAGTATATTCTTATGAGGTCGATTTACACAATAACCCAAATTGACAAGTCAAAATCACACCAATAAAATAATTACTTTTTTCAAAAACCATTAAAAAATTGATAACCCAATAACAATGAACCAACAACATTTTGTCGATACGATTTATTAGTCGATTCAATTTTTGCACACCTCTAAGAACCTTCACAACTTTTGCACTAGAAACACTTGTGCATAGTATATAAGATAAAGAAAGTATATATAACTATTTAAAATCCATAACCCATAAAGTTAAAATTCAAGCTCAAGCTCTGGCTTTTAACTTCAAGTGAAACCGCCCTATATCTAACAGGTTATAAAATAATTTTACTAGATTGTTTGATTTAATTAAAAAGGAAATTTTAATTAATAATATATAAAAATCCAACCGCGTGGAGGCTAGGGCGACGGTGTGCAGGAATGAGTTTTAATAGAATTAAGAGTGCTAAGAGTGACGGATGCGATCCTGAATAATCTACATACTTACATAGTGACTGAAATTCACAAACATCCAGTAGGATAAGTCATGACTCTCCAAAGAATGAAAAGATATTTTTTCGTTGCATAAATAATTAGTGAGAGTTAAGGCAGAAAAGGCACATTGATACCAATGAAAAAGACTTCTACCCCTAACACTCAACAGAACCAGGTTCTTAAGTTAACACCAGAATAACTAAGACAAACACAGCAACAAAAAGAAAAAACGATGTATAGTGGAAAACTCCATGCTCAAGGGAGAAACAACCACTACCTACAACTCGTAGGATTTCAACAACTTCACTACTTCAATTGAGTAATCTAAAAGTCACAAGCTTGCAACTGTCAACACTCTCTCACTTCTCATGCACCCAGATCACAAAGTGATCAATACACATATAGCAGGAAGCAAAACCAACAATCTATCACGGAAAGTCCTTGCTCAAGGGATAAACATCCTACGGCCTAAATATGAAAGTCAATAGATTCCCAAATTCCAACTAATGAGAGCCTAGCATTGGATTGATGACTCTGACAATATGGCGGATAATCAAGGATGGTCATTCTATGGGTTTCTCAAAGTCCAAAGCGTTAGCAAGCCCCATATACCTAAAAGTCACCTCATGGCGATGCTCTCACGTGGGAAAGACCCTTTTATCCACTACTTCAAACAACAACTTCAGAAATGAAGACATCTCCCCCTTCAACACTTTATGAGGCACATTTGAAGCACGTAACCAATGAACTTTGAACTAAGGACACTATCCTCATCCTTATGCCAGACATAGTAAGCCAACCAAACCAATGGTATACCAAATATCTCCCCCAGTTCACCTTACCAAACACCAGCTCCACCTTTTTTACTCTTGAGGTTTCCACACTCCCTTCCAACATAGTTAAATTCACATAGAACTCAACCACATCGTGTTTATCACGACCCAAGACTAGCGCCTAGATGTGACACAATGAATGTGAACCCAAGGGAACCCAAACAAGCCTCTTAGCATATCAATAACACATTCTTGGTCGCGAAAGCAAAGTAAACAATAATAATAGATATATAAAATGGGAAGTGGGGCTAAGGGAAGTCATTGAATATAAATCAAGCATAAGAGGCAACCTCATAGCACAGTAACATCATGATATCCAACATACACCACTAAACTTTGAAAGGAGCGGGGGGCCAAGAAACTCTCCGGGCTCACCCTCATAATGTCAATTATTCAACATAAGGATGTCTTAGAAATAGCAAAAGAAAGTAGATACTATCCCCGAAGTTGAGGACTCACCAAGCTTATTTTTGAATAATCTCACTAGCCACGTGGAGGATGATTAAGAGGACTTTCGGTTCCTACATGCTGATATCATCTAGACATAAAGTATGCGTTAGTACGTTTGAATGTAATATGTATGTAGGATGGAATGCAACAAGACATAAGCCAATTAGTCAAAGTGGACATTATTAGGCAATAGATAAGTATAATCTCAAAATGGCATGCATGATCAATGCTTGAAGTAAAACATGCTTATAAATTATTTATCTTGCATAGAACGTGATACATATGTGTTGGAGGAGACCTTAACCGACATGTGTAAGACCAAGTGAGCTACCACTTGAAATCCTAATGATTACCCCTCATTAGTAAAGAAGTCGTCTACTTCCCAAGGTAAACCATACTTCACCTTACGGGATCCTGTCCCATTTCAGTGAAGTAACCCCCCTTACGGGAACCTGTCCCATTTCGATGTGGATTTCATGATAAAGTGCACTAAATAGATCCACTAGTATGGAAAAGGTATAACATAATCCTATGTTGGCACATAGTTTGAGGAGAGGGGTATGGACCCTTGAAGATAGTCCATGCCGACATCCAATCCGTCGGTACTAAATCTAGTCTCATGGAACACATGAAATAATCATAGGATTAATAACTTGTAAGAAATATGGAAATATGACATAAGTAGCTCTTAAACATACTTCACCTCTAATGGTGAGCCTAACTTGAAAAATGAGAGTATAACAATAATACATGAACCTTTGATTAAACATGAATGGCTCACAAGAGGTAAAATCTTGAAAATAGGACTTAAAATAGGACTTAACTTGATGCTTGTATCATGATAGATAATTTCACAAATTCAATACATACTTGAAAGCCTATAGTCATCACGAAGTCACTTGACTTGTAAAACATGTAAATAACTTGAGAATTCTTGAATTGACATTTCATCGAACATTTGGTGGGCACATATGCGTACATGTTCAAATCATGACAAATGAAAGAGTATAGATCATGAAATACTAAAATTAATGCATCTTAAAGTCATGTAAATCAGTCCACCAACATCATGGTAAAACCCTATCATGGGTAACTTGTAAATTATATCAAAACTTCACAATTGATCATAGATTTCATAGCTTGAATCATATATAGTCACAACAAATAAAGACTAACTAATTGTATAAGCTTAAAATATATAGTCATGCATAATAAACAATATTTGACAAAACCTCAACATATTTCATGCTCGTATTTTATAATAATAGATACCCATAAGTAATACAACTTGAAATCATGCAATTTTCATAAAAAGGAAGATTGGGCTCCATGGGTGAAACGACCCAATGGATGAAACCCACGTACCTAAATTTGGGGATTCCTGGTTGTATACTTGAAGGAGACTTGAAGCTTGAACGAAGTTCTTAAGATCCGGAATTAACTTGAGATACTTGAATTTAGATGGAAATTTTGATAAAATGGTTGAGAGGTTTCTATAAAGGGTTTTCGAGTGATATGGAGTTGAAAAATGGCTAAGTATGGGATATTTCATATGTATAAGGGCATGCGGTCATGACCCCATGCCTGAGGCTGAACAAGAAAATTAAGGAAGTGATAACACTGTTCCGCGACAAGTCCTCGTCGCAGAGCCATCGTGTACCCTCTTTGTTTCTGAAAATTTTGCGAAAATTATTTTTCACTATGAGTCTTCTAAATTTCGGGATATACTCATTCCCCCCTAAATTTTTCCCTCGATCAAGAATATGAAGTTGGAGTTTTGATATCATGCACAGATTTTGAGATATATGGAAATTATGATTATGGGCATTTTCGTAGCACATTTTTGGGGTGTTTCAGTGTTCATGAACCATCAACGAAGTATTGAAAAATAGATGCAGCATGCCACCCTTGCTGCCAACTTGGTGAACAACTGTCACACCAAGGGGAAGTCCCTGACCTCCGGATGAATGACCCTCCCACAACACCAATATGTAATGCTACTTGTGGAGCTTGTTTTCTTACTTTCACTAGCAAACTAATTTTTTAAATGTTAACGAAATTAATAAAACTTTCTCAGGCAACTTTACTTTTTTGTTGTTGGGATTGATGGAAAATGAATTTTTGTAGTTGACATGTATGAGAATAGTTGTTTTTGTTGGTGGAACTAGTGGTTGTAGTGGTTGTGTTGTGGTAGTCCTCATCATTGTTCCATGGCCGTGTGGAGGTTGGATTCATTGTTCTTCTTGGTTGAATTAGGGCTGGTTGAGGGGTTGGGATTGCATCTATTCTTTCTTAGCCCCACGGGAGTGGGGGTTGTTCTTGTTATTGGTGGTGTATTAATGGTGCTTCAATAAAATCCATAGGGACCAATACTATAAAAAATGAGTAGGAGCATGTGTTGGTGTGGATGGTACTTGGAGTGTGGAAAGGACAACATTAATATGTAATGCTACTTATGGAACATATTTTCTTACTTTCACTAGCAAACTAATTTTCCTTATTTTTAATGAATATAGATACATAATGAAGGCATATATACGCAAATCATGTGGTTGTTACTTAATTTTAGAGCCTGAGGCTTCTCCCATGAGCCTTCTTAGAGATTCCTCTTGAAGATGCAACACCAACAACTTAAGAACTTGGAGTAGGAGAAAGGCCTAAACAATTAACATAAGACTTTCTTGGACAACCTTTCTTTTTCTGTTGTTGGGGTTGATGGAAAATGAATATTTGTAGGTGACATGTATGAGTATGGTTGCTCTTATTGGTGGAATTGGTGGTTGTGGTGATTGTGTGGTGGTAGTTCTCGTCATTGATCATGGCCGTGTGGAGGTCAGGTTTGTATTTCTTCTTGATGGGTTAGGCTAATTGAAGGGCTATGGTTGCATCCATTCATCCTTGGCCCCATGGTAGTTAAGTTATTCTTGTTGATGGTGATATATTAATGGTTATTCTATAAAATTCATAGGGCATACGAGGATTTTGCATCAGAAGTTATCTTTCACCATTTATTTCGCTAAACAACTTTGTTGAGAGGGAAATTATAGGAATAAGATTTTATTTATAATAGAGTTTGACCATATATAATAAGATTAGTTTCTAGACATGTCTATTACACATACATGTGTTGCATATATTTTTTGTAAACTCAATAGAAAAATTAAAATGCATAATATATGTTATGAATGATAAAATGCAACAATTACAAAAAAAATAAATTTATTAATGTGTGAGAATAAGCACTTAATAAGGGGCCGCATTTTAATTTGTTAAATTAATTCCTTTTGAGAATATAAGAATTCTTAACCACATGCCACCTAATTCCTAAAATATGCCATTAGAATTTATGACCTTCCCCGGACCCTGCACATAGCGGAAGATTTAGTGAGTCGCTGGGATGAGCAAGTTGAATACCCTTGTGAATATCATGTCTGTTATGCAATGCTACTTGTGGAACTTGTTTTCTTACTTGCACTAGCAAGCTAATTTTTTGGATTTATAACGAAATTAATAAACTTTCTTGGCCAATCTTTCCTTTTTTGTTGTTGGGGTTGATGGAAAATGCATTTTGGCAGGTGACATGTATTAGTAGGGTTGTTCCTGTTGGTGGATCGTACTAGTGGTTACGGTGATTGTTTGGTAGTAGTTCGCATCATTGTTCCATGGTTGTGTGGAGGTGGGGTTGTGGTTCTTCATGGTGAGGTTGGACTTGTTGAGGGGCAAGGGTTGCATCCATTCTTCCTTGGCCTCATGGGAATAGGGGTTGTTCTTTGGTGATTCTTTAAAATCATAGTGTAGAGTAGTATGAAAAAATATTAGGAGAGTGGGATGGTGAGGATGGTACATGGAGTATGGAAAGGACACCATCAATATATAATGCTACTTTGGGAACTTGTTTTCTTACTTTCACTAGTAAAATAATTTACTTATTTTTAATGAATTTAAATTCATAATTGAAGGCATATATACCTAAATCTTGTGGTTGTTAATAATTTATAGAGCCTGGGGATTCTCCCATGGGCCTTCTTAGATATTGTTCTTGAAGATGCAACACCAAAAATTTAAGAACTTGAAGTAGGAAAAATGCCTAAACCATAAACATACGACCTTCTTGGCCAACATTTCTTTTTCTTGTTGTTGGGGTTGATGGAAAATGAATTTTTGCAGTTGACTTGTATGAGCAGATTTGTGCTTGTTGGTCGAACTGGTTGTTGTGGTGATTCTGCGGAGGTAGTTCCCGTCAGTCCCATGGTCGTGGGGAGGTGGCCTTTGTTGTTCTTCTTGGTGGTTTTGGGCTGGTTGAGGGGTTGGGGTTCCATCTGTTCTTCCTTGTCCCCATGGGAGTGGGGGTTGTTCTAGTTGTAGCTGTCGTATTAATGGTGATTCTATAAAAATCCATAGGGCATATGAGGATTTTGTGTAAGAAGGTGTCTTTCACTATTTATTTCGCTGAATAATTTTGTTGAGAGGAAAGGAAAAGAATGTTTGAAAATTGTAGGATAAGTTTATATTTATGATAGAGTTTGATCACATATAATTAAATTAGTTTCTACACACGTGCGTTGCACGTGTGTCCCATATATTTTGTGTAAATTCGTTAGGAAAATTAAAATTCATAATATATGTTTGTAATGAATAATAAAATGCAACGATTACAAACAAAATTTATTAGTGTGTGAGAATAAACACCTAATAAGAGGCCGCATTTTAAAATTTTAAATTAATTCCTTTTGAGAATATAAAATACTCAACCAATGCGACCTAATTCGTAAAATATGTCCATTAGTATTACTGACCTTCCCCAAATTCAGCGCATCGCAAAATCTATAGTGCACCGGACTTTCCCTGCTTACACAGTCACTGGGATCAACAAGCCGAATACCCTAGAGAATTCCATGTCTATTATGTAATGGTACTTATGGAACTTGTTTTCTTACTTTCACTAGCAATCTAATTTTCGATATTTTTAACGAAATAAATAGACTTTCTCGGCCAATCATTATTTTTCTGTTGATGGGGTTGGTGGAAAATGAATTTTTGTAGGTGACATGCCTTAGTAGGGATGTTTTTGTTGGTGGAATTGGTGGTTGTGGTGACTGTGTGGTGGTTGTGGTGACTGTGTGGTGGTTGTTCCCGTCATTGTTCTATGGCCTTGTGGAGGTGGGATTTATTGTTCTTCTTGGTGGGTTTGGGCCGGTTAAGGGGCTGGGGTTGCATCCATTCTTCCTTGGCCCCATGGGAATTGGGAGTTTTCTTGTTGTTGGTGTATTAATGGTGATTCTGTAAGATCTATAGGGCACAGTACTATTGAAAAAGAGTAGGAGAGTGGGATGGTGAGGATGGTACTTGGAGTGTGGAAAGAATACCATCAATATATAATGCTACTTGTGGAACTTGTTTTCTTACTTTCACTAGCAAACTAACTTTTTTTATTATTAACAAATTGAAATACATAATTGAAGGCATATATATCGAAATCTTATAGTTGTTACTTATTTTTAAAGCTTGAGGCTTCTCTTATGGGCCTTCTTACAGATTCTTCTTGAATATGCAACACTAACATCTTAAAAACTTGGAGTAGGAGAAAGGCCTAACCCATTAACATAAGACTTTCTCGGCCACCCTTACCTTTTCTGTTGTTGGGATTGATGGAAAATGAACATTTGCAAGTGACGTGTATGAGTAAATTTGTTCCTGTTGGTGGAACTAGTTGTTATGGTTACTGTGTTGTGGTAGTTGCCGTCACTGTTCCTCAACTGTGGGGAGGTAGGATTTGTTCTTCTTCTTGGTGGGGTTGGGCTGGTTGAGGGGCTGGTGTTGCATCCATTCTTAATGCTACTTGTGAAACTTGTTTTCTTACTTTCAGTAGCAAGCTAATTTTTTCTATTCTTAATGAAATTAATAAGACTTTCACAGCCAACCGTTCATTTTTTCTTGTTAGGGTTGATGGAAAATGGATTTTTGCATGTGACATGTATTATTAGGGTTGATGTTTTTGGTGGAACTGGTAGTTGTGGTGATTGGGTGGTGGTAGTGGCCATCATTGTTCCATGGCTGTGTGGAGGTGGGGTTTGTTGTTCTTCTTGGTGGCGTTGGGTTGGTTGAGGGGTTGGGTTGCATCCGCTCTCCCTTCGCCCAATGGGAATGGGAGGGTTTCTTGTTGTTGGTGGTGTATTAATGGTGATTCTGTAAAATCCATAAGGCACAATACTATGAAAAAAGAGTAGGTGTGTGGATGATGAGGATGGTACTTGGAGTGTGAAAAGGACACCATCAATATGTAATGCTACTTGTGGAACATGTTTCCTACTTTCAATAGCAAACTAATTTTCCTTATTTTTAATAAATTAGATACATAATTGAAGGTATATGTACTTAAATCTGTTGTTTTCTCTTATTTTTAGAGCCTGGGTTCTCCCATGGGCCTTCTCAAAGATTCTTCTTGAAGAAGCAGCACCAAAAACTAAAGAACTTGGAGTAGGAGAAAGGCATAAACCATCAACATAAGACTTTCTGAGCCAATCTTTCTTTTTATGTTGTTAGAGTTGATGGAAAGCACATTTTTGCAGGTGAGATGTATGAGTCGGATTGTTCTTGTTGGTGGAACTATTGGTTGTGGTGATTCTGTGGTGGTAGTTCCCATAATTTTTCCTTGGTCGTCTGGAGGTAGGGTTTGTTGTTCTTCTTGGTGGGGTTGGGCTAGTTGAGGGGCTAAGGTTGCATCCATTCTTCCTTGGCCCCATGAGAGTGGGGGTTGTTCTTGTTGTTGTTGGTGTATTAATGGTGATTCTATAAAATTCTTAGGGCATATGAGGATTTTGTTTAAGAAAGTGTCTTTCACTATTTATTTCACTGAACAACTCTTTTAAGTGGAAAGGAAAAGAGCGTTTGCAAATTGTTGGGATAAGTTTATGTTTATGATAGAGTTTGACCATGTATAATTAGATTAGTTTCTGGACACGTGTGTTGCACGTGTGCCCCATATATTTTTTTAAAATTCGTTTGAAAAATTAAAATTTCAAAATATATGTTTGTAATGTATAATAAAATGCAACAATTACGAAAAAAATAGTGTGTGAGAATAACACCTAATAAGGTGCCGTGTTTTAATTTTTTAAATTAATTCCTTTTAAGATTATAAAAATACTCAAACACATGCCACCTAATTCATAAAAATATGCCTATTAAAATTTGTGACCTTCTCCGAACCCTACGCATAGCGAAAGCTTTAGTGCTCCGACCTTGCCCTGCCTACACTGTCACTGGGATCAACAAGCTTAATACCCTTGAGAATGTCATGTCTGTTAAGGAAGCCTTTCAAATTGGTTGATCAGCATTGCCGAAAGGTACTCATTCATGGGTTGAGGTATCATGGGAAGGAGGGGTTGCCTCAGCGACTGTAGTACCAAAATTCAACACATCAGAAGATTGAATTGAAGGTGGTGCATCAAAGATAGGCTTTTCCTTTTTCGGGATGAAACTACCCATAACCAACTGGTAGAGAAATGAAAATCGTTAGCAAGTACAAAATATCCACTCAAACATTAGGGCAAGGACGATCGTAAGGATTTGAATTTCTGATAAGAGAGAAACATGTGATAGGCAAATTACACACATATCAGAGAGTTTGAATTTTGAACCATTTTGTAGATAAAAGTTGGCTCAATAAGTTTCGATTCATGCACTACAAGTCTATCCAAAAGGAAAAGGGAAAATATGAATGCAAGAACTAAGGTAATCGAAATAGCACCAATACTGGAGACACAACCTTGAGCTTTCCTGAAATGCCCTAATAATGAGAAAATCAAATATTTCCTCTACACATAAAGAATAACACCAAGATCGATGACCTTTGTGAAATAGGTATTCGAGCAATCAATCATTGCACACACTATAATCACCATTAGCAAATTAAAGAATTAACATACAAGAAGGAACTTCACTCTTTTGTAGATTGACATACATACAATAACTTCAAGTGTATTCATCATACTTATCACCTATAGACTTCTAACAAAACGATTCTTCAAAAGGGTAATTGGCACAAATAAATTATATCTATAAATGAATACCCAAAAAAATACTGCAACATATACATAGACTAACTAAGCATAAGCTACTACAGATGCGTCAGTATAAATACAACCAAAAGGGTAGGTGTCTTAAAGATGAAGCCCACGTAGACCTCATAAGTCATAGTTCCATGTCCAACTGCAAAGTGTAAGAGCTTTACAATACATATGACTCCAGTTTCAAATATAATACTAACTATTAATGGGCATGATCCTTGCTGTTAGAAAGCTAGTACCTTAGCTGCAACGTCCTGCGACCAGCATACAAATTTGTATCATTTATTAAAGTCAACCAAAAAATTCATAAGACTGACTAGGAATTCAGAAAAGGTCAACTTTAATCAAAGACGTATGATTACTAAAAAGATATAAATATTAGATCTTTTATTTTAAAAAATGGAGGTGACAAAAAAATACAAAGGTACTATAATTCCTTCATTTTTCTCTCGTAAGAAATTTGAAACTCAAACATATAGTAAGTGGAATTTACTTGACTCGTCGGCTCCAACCCCAGATCCATCGGAACCCAGATAGAACAACAATATACATGCTAAAAGATGTAGAATTTGTAAAATACATAGGTTAATAAATTTTTTTAAATCATGCTGTGAAAAATGGATGTGTTAGCACAAAGATTAACAAACAAAAGATATTTTACCTCCCCGATGTTCACATAGATTAAGTGTGGCATCCTTCCAAATTCAACTCCACCTATCTAGCATAAAGAAACCCAATTTAACTATGATGCAAGTATTAGATTGGTAAATACTATAACTTCTATCATTTGACTCTTTTTTCACTTCCCAAGATTCAAACTTTATACTTCCGAACAATAATAATAACATATATACCTAAACCTTCTTACTTCTTTTCAAAGTATCACCACTTCCCAAGGGGTTTCTTAGAGGAGTTCCAGAAGGCAGCTACACCAGTAACACTACCACCATAACCAGCATCTGCACGATTCATCACTAAGGAATTTGAGCAAATCTATATAAGTTTAATCCGATCTAAATTTGAAGTTAGATACATAATGAAGGCATATATACCTAAATCTTGTGGTGGTTCCTTACTTTTAGAGCCTGGGGCTCTCCCATGGGCCTTCTTAGAGATTCTTCTTGAAGAAGAAGCACCAACAATATCAGAACCTTAAGAAGAAGAAAGGCCTAAACTATCAACATATGACTTCCTCATTACTGACCTTTCTTTTCCTGTTGCTGGGGTGTTGATGAAAAATGATTTTTATAGGTGACATGCACGAGTGGAGTTGTTCTTGTTGGTAAGACTGGTAGTTGTGGTGATTCTGGTGGTTGCCGCCATTTGTTCCATTGCCATATGGTGGTGGGGGTTGTTCTTGTTCTAATTGGTTGAGTTGAGGTGGTTGAGGGACTAGGGTTGCATCCATTATTGTTCCATGGCCCCATGGGAGTAGGGGTTGTTCTTGTTTTTATTGATGTGTTGATGGTGATTCTATAAAATATATAGGACATATAAGGATTTTTGATAAGAAGGTGTTGTTCACTATTTATTTCACTAGACAACTTTGTTGAGAGGAAAGGAAAAGAGCTTTTGCAAATTCTAAGGATAAATTTACATTTATGATAGAGTTTGACCATATATAATTAGACTAGTTTATGGACATGTGCATTGCACATATGTCTCATATAATTTTTATAAATTCATTAGGAAAATCAAAGTTCGTAATATATGTTTGTAATAAATAATAAAATGAAATAATAAACAAAAAGATTATTAGGGATACATTTTAATTTTTAAAATTAATTCCTTTTAAGCAACCAACGGTGAATTTTTGAACTTTGGTTAGTTGTTAATAACTTTTACTACACTGATAAATCATTAATTTGAGCCCAAATACATACTTGTGACAATTAGAAATTCATAAAAAATAAACTAAAGAAGTACAATATAGAGAAAATACAAATAAAAATAAATGAAAAAAAAATACAATATACACCTCCCTTTTAAGACTTAAATAATAATGATATGGATGAAAAAAGAAATACACAATTAATATGTAATTTTCCGTGTCTTTGACGATACCTTTTCCCATAATTCTATAAAACAGAAGAGTCTTTTTCATCAAGTCAAACTAAAGCATGAATTAAATATTACAATTTTAATTATTTAATAATACTTTAACTATAAAATTAAAAGGATAACTTTTAGTAAGAGTCTTATAAAACAAAAAGAGATGTATTTTATATATAAAAAAAAGGAGAAATACTAAAAGATATCTCAAAGATTAAAATTAAATATTGGAGGCTATGAATATGAAAAACATAAGAAACATGGATATTAATCGTAGAAATTAAAATTTTACAATAGGCAGTAGAAGATTTAGAGATAACAAACTTTGGCGTGGTCTTAGTAAGACGTGATAAAATTTAGAGTGGCTCAGTCAGGGTTCATTCTAGGAAGGAAAATAGTGGATAACATCATTCTGGCAACTGAACTAGTTAAAGAATACTAAAGGAAACACATCTCACCTAGATGCATGATTAAGATAGACCTACAAAAGGCATATGATTCAGTAGAATGGGTGTTCTTGGAACAAGTGCTAAAGGAGTTATGCTTCCTTGCTAAGTTCATAAACTGGATAATGCAATGTATTAGAACAGCTTCTTACTCTATAGTCATCAATGGAGAACCTAATACACCATTTAACATTTCTAAGTGTGTCACGACCCAAGCCTAGAGCCTAGACGTGGCACGGCGAATGGGGAACCAGAAGGGTCCCCAAATAAGCCTCTTAGCATATCATTCACATATCCTTGGTCGTGGAAACAAATAAAAATCAACAAGTGATGTAGCTAAAAAGTGAAGCGAGACTAAGGGAAGTCTTTGATAATTACAAAAGCATAAAAGGGTCAAGCTCATAGCATAAGTACATCATAGTATCCAACAGAACCTATAACTTGGAATGGAGCAAGGGCCAAGACACTACCCAGGCTCACCTTAATACTAATAGGTATTGAACATAAGAAGGAGTCTCAACATAACATGAAATAAGTAAATATTGTCCTCAGAATTGAGGACTCACCAAAGCTTTCTTCGAGAACCAAACTAGCCACATAGAGGAGGATGATCAAGGGGAGCTCCACTTCCTACATGGTGATATCATGTAGGCATAGAGTATGTGTTAGTACATTTGAATGTACTAAGTATATGGGGTGGATTGCAACAAAGATATAAGCTATTTTATTTAAAATGCATAATCATAAGCAATAGATATATATTCTCAACATGGCATGCATGATCAATGCTTGTACTAAAACAGGCTTGTAAAACATTTAACTTGCATTATGCATAATACATGTGTGGGAAGAGACCTTAACTGACATAGACCAAGTGAGCTACTACTTGGAATCCAAGGCACCCTGTTAGTAAGGTGATCGAGGCATGTCACCCCGTTGGTAAGGTGATCGAGGCATGTGATCCCCTCGATAAGGAGTGGTCTACTTGCCATGGTAAACGATACAATGAATAATCTGAGGCATATCACCCCCTTGTCAAGGTGATGTATAGCTAGGTGGATCCACTAGCATAGTAAGGGTAATAATCATAATCCTGTGGTGGCACATAGTTTAAAGACTAAAGACTTTATATAAGGACCCTTTAAGTCGAGCCCCCATCTTAAGCATCAACCAGTGCTAAGTCAAATCCC
>JAPFFP010030374.1:0-15696 GCA_026153255.1 Solanum medicagineum | reverse complement strand
GGAAATGGGATATGATCAATATGGACTTTGTTATCGGGTTGCCTCGCTCATTTCAGAAGTTTGACTCCATATGGGTAGTAGTTGATAGACTCACAAGTCAGCACATTTCTTACCTGTCAGGAGTGATTATACAGCGGAAGAGTATGCCAAACTATATCTCAAAGAGATATTCAGGCTACATGGAGTTCCAATCTCCATTATATCTGACCGAGGAACTCAATTCACTGCAAGGTTTTGGAAGTATTTCCAAAGGAGTTTAGGTACACAAGTGAATTTGAGTACAGCTTTCCAGCCTCAAACAGATGGTCAAGTAAAACACACCATTCAAACACTTGAAGATATGTTGCGAGCCTATGCATCGGATTTTAAAGGTAGTTGGGTGGACCATTTTCCACTTATTGAGTTTGCCTATAATAATAGCTACCATTCAAGTATCAAGATGGCACCTTACGAAGCTTTGTATGGAAGGAAGTGTAGATTGCCAATTGGATGGTTTTGAAGTGGGAGAAACCACCTTGCCTGGGCAGAATCTAGTGCACCAAGCCATGGAAAAACTTAAGGTAATACAGCAGCGGCTAGAAACAGTCCAAAGTCATCACAAGTCATATGCGGATGCTAGGAGGAGGGCTGGAATTTTCAGTAGGAGATTGGGTATTCTTAAAAGTGTCTCCAATGAAAGGAATTATGAGGTTTGGTAAGAAAGGAAAACTGAGCCCACGTTACATTGGGCCATATAAGATTATTAATAAGATCGGGCAGGTCGCCTATGAGCTAGAGCTACCCCAAGTGCTTTCAATGGTTCATCCAGTTTTCCATGTATCAATGCTTCGGAAGTGCATAGGTGACCCATCCCGTATCACTCCTATTGAGGATGTGCAGGTTACAGAAGATCTAACATATGAAGAGGAACCTGATGTTATTCTGGATCGTCAAGTTAGGAAGCTAAGGAATAAAGAAATAGCTTCAGCAAAGGTACTTTGGAGAAATCAGCAAGCAGAGGAGATGACCTGGGAGGTCGAGGATGCAATGAAGTCAAAATACCCTCATTTGTTTGAAGCTAAAGAGGACACCCAACATGCAGAATTTGAATACGAATAGGTACGTGTAAATGAATGCTTATCTTATTGTCAAAGGTTTGTTTAAATAAAGGTTTATACATGGTTAATTTACACAACTATTCTAACATTCCAGGACGAATGTTCCTAAGACCCCACATTTTTTTACACATACTAATTATATCTGAATAAATCATGATATGGATTGGTCAAAGTAGCGTCAATTCTTGAAAGTGCATGATTTTCGTGTTGATGGGTGATATGGGCGTCTAACGCTTAAGAGGATCTTGTGTTTATGTGTTATGTGTTAAATTGAGGATATCACAACCCTAAAGAAAGTAAGAGGATTGAGGTGGTTGTATGAATTAATAATCTAGTAGGTGATTCATCTACTTGCTTAGCTTAAATTTGCAAGCTACACGGAGACGAGGCCCGAGGTTGAATTTATCTAAGTTTGATTATGAATAAAGTCTGTATTAAAAGCGTAACCTTAGCCCACGTTTTAACATCATAGATGGCCTATATGTTCAGTCCAAGGAGGATATTAAAAAGGGGCCAAGGACATCACAATGTCTTTGCTAAATTAGGGCCAAACATAAGTAAGAAGAAAGCTGTAACATAGCCAGGGACGAACCTGATACAGTTTCACCACTGATCAGTTGGTCATTTCTATTACAGCTGTGCACAGATTTTACAGTACAGATTTTATAGTAGAGGTAAAACGATATAATTAACATAAAGTATATGATTCCAAAGTATATCTAAAGGTGGTCTCTTATCTTATTCCAGTGCACAGTTCTATTTGAATTGTACTTCATATATAGTATTTGTCACCTTACATATTCAGTACATTATCTCGTACTGAGTCCCTTGTAAGGGACCTGCATTTCATGCTGCAAGTGCAGGCGCTAGTAGATCTCCCCAGTAGAGTTCAGGACATCCAGCTATTGTTACTAAGCTCCAGGTTGCTTCAGAGCTTTGTGTGTATTAATAGCTTGTATAATTCAGACGAGGCCTGGCCCGAACATTTACGGATACTTTCTCTTGCTAGAGGCTTTGTAGATTTTGTAAATTAACGCGTGGTGATGTCTCGTACTTTAGACACTGTGGCCACAACGGCCTAGCTATACACATCTCCTTTTGAGCTTGTTAACACCGTTTATCATCTTAGAAGCATGCCAAACATAGAAATCCCTTATAATATTTATACAAAGTGCATAGATATAGGTTGGTTCTCCCGAGCCTTATCGGCAACGGGTGCCAGTCCACCCTAATGGGACTTTGGAGTGTGACAGAAAAGACCTCAACCGACATAGATATAAGACCAAGCGAGCTATGACTTGTAATCCCGATGATTACCCCTCACCGATAAATAAGTGATCTACTTCCCAAGGTAAACCATGCTTCAAACTTATGGGAACATGACCCATTTCATATGAAGTAACCTTCCTTACGGGAACTCGACCCAATTTCGGAAATGGTTTAAGAGCCCATTTCAACTTATAGGAACATGACCGAATTTCGTATGAAGCGACCCTCCTTACGGGAACATGACCCAATTTCGGAAAGTATTTTAAGAGATAGTTCACTAGATAGATCCACTAGTATAGAAAGGGTACAACATCATCCTACGGTGGCACATAGTTCTAAGAAAGAGAGAGAACCCCTCATCCATCTTTGCTAAGCCTAATCCCACGAAATATATAAGATAATTATAACTTTAGTAATTCATAAGGAACATGAAAACATGGCATGAGTAATTCTAAAACATCATTGACCTACAAATGGTGAGCCCATCTTTAAATTATAGGAGTAGATCATCATCAATATTTCCCTTGCATCAACGTCAACTGTAAAGGGCTCACAAGAGGTGAAATCTTTAAGGAAGGACTTAAACCCGACTTTACAACATTATCAACATTTCCATGAATTAGACATATTTTTAGAAAGCTTAAAATCACCATGAAGTCATTTAACTCATAAGATATGCATTGGACCTTCAATTCCTTAATAAACCATAACTGGACATTTTATCAAACACTTAGAGGGTGTGTAGTGCTAGTGTAAAATCATGTAATTCAAGAGTGAAAACATGCAAGTAAATCCCATGTAAAGTAATTAATCAACACTTAGAAACACCCTCAAGCAACATACATCAAAATCCTTAATCAAATCTCACATTAGATCTAAGATTTATAGCTCAAAACATACTAAAACAATCATACTTTCATGCACTCAAATCACTATGTAGTAAATTTCTTAATATACAAAACTCACATGTAAAATCAACTTTAAATCATGCAATTTAAGTTAAAAGGAAGCTTAGGCACCATGGGTGAAAGGACCCAATGGTTCAACACCACATACCTTGACTTTGGAGAACCCTTGAAGAAGATTGGAAATGGAGACCTGAATCTTGAATGAAATACTTAATGAAATGCTTAAGATTGGTCTTGAGTATTGGGAATTGAATTTAGCGTGAAATGTGAGTCTAAGTGTTTGAGTGAGTATTGGGGAATGTTTGGGATGATATGAGGGTGAAATAAGGCTAAGTATAAGTATTTTCAAGTATGGGAACCCTTAGGCCCAAGACCTAATGCCTTGGACCCAAAAACAGAAAAAACATGCTCAAAATAAGGCACTGGCGCGTCGCGCCAGTGTCGCGGAGTATACACTGGAATTTGCATTTTCTCTACAAATAAGTTTTACGAAAACGAGCATAAATCCTTCATCCAAACTCGGAATGAGGTGAAACTAAGTGAGTTAGAAAGATAATTCAAAGAGCTTTATTATGGTAGGTGGTGGGCCACCCAATTCTTTGTGTGCTAAGAGTTATGCTCCTTTAAAGTTGACCCTCTAAAATCGCGTTTCTGCGATTTTTGGATTTTGACACGGTTGCTCTAAAATTTGGGTTAGACCCATCACCCACACAATTTTGATCCTCTGAACAAGAATATATAGTCAGATTTTCAAAATAATGAATGAATATTTAGATATTTGGAAATTATGATTCTGGGCACTTTTGAGGCACATTTTTGGCATTTTTTTGGGGGTTGTTTCACTGGGATCAGCAATGTTGCCTAGCACTATTTCTTCACATGCTTACCCAACCTAGATATAAACTATCTCATTCTTGCTCTCATGTCCTGGACCATCTCCGGAGCTTATCTGGATAGCGGGATGCACTTGAGGTTGTATTCTTTGACTTCCAATCCCTTCTTCTTCAAGTTCACAAACTCATCAATGTTTTCCTCTCTTAACTCCTAGGGAGAAAAATTATCAAGGAAAGCATTGCCGAATTCACTCCATTCAACAGGCGCACCACCTTTACCTCGACCTTGCTCCCATTAGTTGTACCAGACATTTGCCATATCTTTAAGCTAGTAGGAAGCAAGTTCAAGTCCCTCAATCTCAATCGCATGCATGGGCTTCAGGACTTTCCACATCTAATGAATGAAGTTCTGGGGGTCTTCCTCAACCTTAGATCCTATGATGATTGGCGAGTTCATCCGCACGAAATCTATAAAGACCAGAGCATTGTACGACTAATGTGGTTCCGAAAAAGTTTTGGACCAAGGGGACACTCCATGGGAGCCCTCACAATCCGTGTAAGGCTATACCGACCATGTGAAGCCTCCATGGAGTGGCCCTTCGCCTTATAAGGAGTGTATGTCCCTAAATGTGGAGTGTGTAACTAAGACACGCCATACATGGACCCCACACGGGCTGTGTGACACTTCACGGACTGTGTGGTGGCTTTATTCTTGAAATCTCATAGTTTTGGGACAAAGTATATGGTCCATACAAGGTGGTACGATTCTTGTGGCCTCGCATATGGATTTCAAGAGTGAAACTTTTCTATGTATGGAATCACCATCTCAGAACTTTGTCATGGATAATTTTCTATATGTCATCATATAGGCAAGCACACAGACCATATGGCCTTGTACAGTCCGTGTAGCCCTAAATGTGGATGATTTCGTTGAAAATTGCTAAGTACGAGATTATCGTTTTGGACCTTCATCAAGTGTATTTTTGCAAATGTTGGACCACAGACATGTATATGGTCCATATAACATGTCATGGACCGTATAGTCCTCCATGAGATGACATTTTTTTTCAATTTTCAACTCATTTCATTAATGACGTTTTCGTAATTATGGATTATCCTAAGGGTCTTTTGTGGCTTCCTATGTTACCTAAATACTTCCTAATGACCTAAACTTTATTCCTCTTATTCAAATTCATTTCTCACATTTAAAATTCTCTCAAGTCTGTTTCCATCAATCTTGGATGGAGCCAAAGATTCACTATTTTTTGGCGTTGGGGTATGATGGAATAAAGCAAAATGGCTCTTTAAACTGTCTGCGCTTCTTTCAATTGTGAAGTAGCAGTTATTCAATGCAACTTTCGACGCTCATCATGGGTCATCCGGAAACAGTCGCGCTATGTTTTTAAACATAAAGGTTAGGCTGCGTACACCCGACCCCCCCTTATCCCGCAATGGGCGGGAGCCTTTGAGGCATTGGGGTAATGTTGTTGTTGTTAAAATTCTCTCAAGTCTTTCTCAAAGAACTCTAGTGGGAATTAAGCTTGGGGATCAAGGAAAGACTCTTTCTTCACCAAATTTCTTTTTGAATCTTCTTTATTAGCTAAGGTATATGGGTTTGATTCTTGGTCCCTTTCAACCAAGAAGACCCAAACCCTTTTCAAGTAATTTTCATGAATTTAATCTTACTTTAAATATGGGTTTTCAATATTATTGTTCATTAAATTCAATTAATGTATGGGCTATGTTTATTAATTGATTTTAAAGTGAATTAAGCCCTAATATGATGAAATACATTGGAATTATGAAGTTATGAAAGTGCATGTACCGTTTAAGGCATGATTTGTTTATGGGTAAATCTATATTTTGATTTAAATGTAAATATTACTTATGTATTTACTTGAATTTCACAATGTATTGTTGATTTAACTTTGAATCTCTATAACTCATGCCCTTCTCATCTCATTCATAGCATATGCATTAATGAGCATTAGATTTTTATGAAAATCATGAAGTGAGTTAAGCCCAATTAGGCTTGTGAAAATGATTTTGATAAAGATATTAGTTATGGAAAGAATGTGATCATATAAATGTCTATTGTTATTGGATCTTTGAGCATATTAGGTGCTTGCACCATATTGTCTAATGAATGAGCTATTCCTATGCATTTGAAACATGATATTGAGTTATGACTTGGCTTTTCAGCCCATGAACGAATGATTATGAAGAATGTTTGGCTTTTAAGCCTAAATGTGAATTGAAATGACAATTGCCTCTTTTGAAAGCATGTATATGTATAAGTATTCTCATGGGATGTCTTGATATAGCACCGATGGATTGGGGGCGTTAGGGCTATCCCCAAGGGCCCTCTCCCTTTCCTTAAACTATATGCCAGCATAGGAATGAATACATTAATGAAATGATCGGGTCATAAGCAATGATTACACATTGATATGATATGATATCATAATGGAAATTCTTCTGAAATGACGAGGTCATAAGGAAGGCGACCATCCACCGAAATGACAAGGTTCGTATGGTTTGTTATAGATTACCCTTGGCAAGTGATCTTCTCCTATCGATGAGAGGTCTTTATCGAACTAATTCATGTAACAGTTTGCATGAGTTTGATTTGTTGGTTATAGTCCATACCCACTATTTATGAGCATTTGTGCATTTCATGCATCATTGGTTTCATGGAATATTGTATACTATATCTCTTGCTATATATCTCAATCTACGTTATGTGCCCTTGTCATCTAACATTGAATGAAGGTTTGGTAAGTCATATGCATTGCATGCCCGCATACTTAGTATATTCAAATGTACTAACGTATAATATTTCCTACATGATCTAACCATGTAGGGACCGAGGACTACATTCATCTATCATACGATGTCTAGCTTGGATATTGAGATTTTCTTGTTGTGGTGAGTCCTATCTTCTAAGGAAAAATCACTATTCCTCTAACCTATGGTGTTTTATTTATGTTATTTATTTTGATGGTAAGCTCGGGATATGTATTGGCTCCTATCCTATCTTATGACTAGAGGTATTATTGGATATCTTGTAAGCTCCTTTACAATTATATGCTAAGTGTTGTGATTGGAGGTTATGCTTATGGATATGGCTACCTATTGGATATCGTTATGTGAATTGGTTATGAGCTTTATGATATGGTTATATGTATGATGTGAAAGATCCTAGTCTCAATTTTCCCTAACAGAGTGAGTCATACTTATCCGCCCCTTAGTATTTATGAGCTATGTGTTATGTAGATCCATGTTACTCCCTTTCCCTATGACATCCCCATAGCGTGAGTCCTACTTTTCCGCCCCTTAATCTATGTGATTACTATTCGTTTGTGCTTCTGAACCGATGATGTGAATGTAGATACTCTGAGGCTTGTTTTGGGAACTATTGGGTTCCCATTTGCTAGGTCACTCCTAGGCCCTGGGCAGATCGTGACAAAATCTCTTAGTCTAGTTGCATTAGTTAGCTCTTGGGAGCTAGAATGAGGGGCCGGTTAACTCCGATTCCCACTCTAGGTGGCTACTATTTAGGTGACCATGGTGATAGCTACTTTGAAATTAGCCTTTGTAGTAGGAGCAAGTGGAGCAGTAGGTACCTGTGGAACTCCAGTGGCTCTAGTTGGTCAACCTTGACCCTTTGTATCCCTCTGAGTAGGAACTTCTGAAGTGAGATTCTCAGTATTGCCAGTTGGGGTATCTCTTTGGGTGAGGTACGCTTAGGAGGCATGATCCGCAAACGCGTAACACACAAATTAGAAAAGAGGTTTCTGGAGTTAAACTCTATCGCACGAACTCATAACATCCAAGAAGTGTAACAATTCCTAATGTCCCATAGCCTTCGGTTTACAAGTGTGGTGTACAACACACCCATAAACAAGACTCTACTAGACACAACTTCATAGACTCCGTAGGAAACTTGAACCCTGTGCTTTGTTACCAAGTTTATCACGCCCAGGGAGGATACCATTGGCGTGACCGACACTTAAAGAACCATTGATGATTCCCCAAGAGAACCGCCTAGCCTCAACACCAATCACACTCAACAATGGAATAGTAACGGAATAATACTCAAGAAAGATTATCAATTAAATAAACAAATCGTATCAATAATAGTTTCCAATGAAAACAAGTTGGAAAATGAATAACAATTGACAATCCTCTATTCATTGTATATGAAGCCTCTACCTGACAATCTAGATGGTACCATGATAGGCCATGTCTATCCTAATCAAATGGAAATAATAATACTCAAATAAAATATAGAAGGGCTCCTCCAAATAGAAGGAGGGCTCACCAAAATCTGGAAGTAAGAAGCTGGACCTCAACAGTGCGCTGGCTAAAGTCCTTGATCACTTACATCTACATCATTTATGATGAGAGCCCAACGGATGTCAGTCTATGGAATACTAGTGTGTAAAAGGTCTAAAGGAAACAAGTATAGCTCAAAATAAAATCAGCCAACTCAACTCAGAAACTAACTTATCAACTCATAACCCAACTCAATAAATTATGCAAGTTTAAAGTTGATAATCATGTTTTGAAAATAGATCAAGTTCTATGCAACTCCATGTAAAACATTATATGCTCAATCAAGTGTTGCTTGAGAGTTTCTTTTAAAAGACATCCAATCCCATAACCTTTAGTTTGGTGATGCATAATGAATTTGACATTGTTGCCACACCCATCCAATACTTGCCAAGGTAAAGGATGATCAAACATCTCTTGGATCCAAAGTAAAGTCCATCTTTTTGGGACATGCGTCACCCAAATCAATGGTGCAACTATCCTACGTTGGCAACATAGTCTATGAGTTAGAGTAATGACTTACTTGCTACCATATCGATGCTCAATACTCTTCCTCAGGATAAAACATTCCTATACCAATCACCTCAATCTCGTCTCATCATATGTTCTCCAATCAAACTCAACTCAATCACTCAACAGTTCAACCAATCAAGATCATCAATGAAGCATAAAATCAAGAATCTCACTCAAACTCGAATAGTCATTTGGACCCCACTTAATCATACTCATCACATACAATAAGTAAGATGCTCATTATATATGCACTATACAGGTCATATGCTCCTCAGGCTCAATCATGTTCAAGGTACTCAACTATAACGACTCCACAAAGTTCCCAAAAACATGCCTCGGAAAGTCCAGAATCTTAATTTTCATATATCTTAAAATTCGTTCTTTGTTTCAAAAATTCGACCTTGGATTTTTCTTTAGGGGGTCCAAATTAGGAGGAAAATGGCCTAACCCCGATTTAAGAGCAAATATTTTGAAATTACGAAAATTCAAGAACGCAAACCCCAGGAGGCGACGCGTCCCTGTGTTATTTTGGACATTGTTTTTAGCTTTGGTACAAGAATTTAAGTCTTGGGCCTAAAAGTTCCCATACATGTTTTAACCTATACTTACCCTTATTTCACCCTCATATCATCCTAAAAGTTTTCCAATACTTACTCAAACACGTCATATTTTCACTCCCCAAACTTAAATCCAAAACCCTCATCCAAAGCTAAGGTTTCCTTCAAGGTTCTTCTTCAAGTTTCAAGCCTCCATCTTCAATCTTCACCAAGAGCTTCTCCAAAGCTAAGGTATGTGGTGTTGAACCATTGGGTTCTTTCACCCATGGTGCCTAAGCTTCTTTTTTACTAATATTGCATGATTTAAAGTTGATTTTATATGTGGGTCAATATATTAAGAAATTTACTGCATAGTGATTTGAGTTCATGAAAGTATGGTTGTTTTAGCATGTGTGAAGCTCTATATCTTGGATCTAATGTTGGATTTGATGAGTGGTTTTGATGTGAATATGTTGGGGGTATTGCAAGGTGTTGATTGATGGTTTTACAATAGATTTTCTTACATGATTTCACCTGTAAATTGCATGGTCTTTTAACCCCGTTGCACACCCACCAAGTGTTTGATAAAATGTCTGGCTAGGATTTCCTGTGGATTTAAGGTACAAAGAATAAGATACGATATGATTGACGTTATGATTAGGAAATGAGTTTATGTACATGATAAATTGTATATAAAGTGTTGTATTAGACCATGCCCAATACGAGGGTAGGGGGGAGGGGTCTAAGAACTCGGATAACCGAGATGGAGGTTTGTACCTATTAACCGAGGGAAGGGTTAGTACTTCTCCACCTAGTGCTGGGATGGCATCATCACTAACCTAGTTGGGGGTTTGTACTTATCAACCGAGTAAAGGGTTAGTACTTCACCACCTAAGTGATGGGGCGGCATCATCACTAACCCCAAGGGGTTTGTACCTTGGAAATCTAATTTGGTCTATTCTACACATATGATATCTTATATGAGTAAGGGTTTTCTTAAGCATATTTTACTCTAGCATTGATCATGCATGCCATATTGCTATATTATGCCTATTGCCTATTGTTATGCATTTTGATTATGATGCCTATTTCATGTTGCATTGCATCCTAAATACTTAGTATATTCTAACGTACTAACACATAGTCTTGCCTACATGATATGACCATGTAGGAACCGGAGTCCAAGTTGACCATCCCCCTCCACATGGCTTGTTCGATGTTACTCAAGCTAGTTGGTGAGTCCTCCATTTTGGGTATCATGGTCAATGTTGCCCTTGGTTTGTATTTAGACACTCTACTTTATATGCTATTTTGACTAGGAGGGTGAGCCCGGTTACTTTGTCTTGGCGCCCGCTCTTATCTATGTATTTATAGGTCTTTGTTGGACAAGTTATGTATCTATGTTATGTGCTTTGACTCTTGTCTCTTGATGGTGATGTTTGCAAGCTATGCCTTAGCCACTTTGCCCCTTATCCTTAATTTATGTCTTTTACATGCTTCCACGACCAATGATGTGTAATGACAAGTTAAGAGGCTTGATT
Organism: Solanum medicagineum; assembly: GCA_026153255.1. Taxonomy (NCBI): domain Eukaryota; kingdom Viridiplantae; phylum Streptophyta; class Magnoliopsida; order Solanales; family Solanaceae; genus Solanum; species Solanum medicagineum. The sequence goes on along the minus strand of JAPFFP010030374.1, from coordinate 4,664 downwards.
GGGGTCCTTTCGGGTTCCCCATTCGCCGTGTCACGTCTAGGCCCTAGGCTTGGGTCATGGCAAACTTAGTATCAGAGCACTAGGTTGATAGATCCTCAAAGTCCAACACATCGCACTGATTAGAGTCCTATTCATGGTTGTGAAGCGCGCCATGACTGTGAATAGGACGCTATGAGGCGTTTTAGGAAATGTTTCCCTTCTCCATGTTCTAAGTCGTGCTATAGAGTTGTGGTAAGTTTTGCCCCCTAACGATTGTTCTTTGTTATGCTAGATCATGCCCAACACTAGAGGAAGACTGGCCCAAACTTCTAAGGAGCAACCTACCAATGGTGAGCTCCAGGATGCTCTTAATATGCTTGCCCAAGTGGTGGCCAACCAAGTCCAACAACAAGCCCAAGCCCCTCATGGTACTACCCCAGGAGCGAGGGTAACAGACTTCATGAGGATGAATCCTCTGATTTTTCATGGGTCAAAGGTGGATGAAGATCCAAAAGAGTTCAATAAGGTTTACAAAATCTTGAATATCATGGGTGTTGGGTCGAATGAAAAGATGGAGTTGGCAGCATACTAACTCAAAGGGGTAGCTCAAATATGGTATATCAATGGAAGGGTAAAAAGGGGTTTGGTAATGTGGTGCTTTGGGAGGAATTCAAATTCGCTTTCCTTAATTGATTTTTCCCTCTTCATCTTAGGGAATCAAAGGTGGTAAAGTTTATGAACTTGAAACAAGGTGCTATGAGTGTGAGGGAGTATGCCTTAACTTTAAACAACTTTCAAAGTATGCTCCTCACTTGGTGGACGATCCTAGATCTAGGATGAATAAATTTGTGAAAGGGGTCTCTGACTTGGTGAGTGAAGAATGTCGGTCTACCTTTCTTATTGGTGACATGGATTTGTCTTGGTTGATGACTTATGCCGAGCAAATGGAGGAGGAAAAGTTGAGAAAAAGGAGGGGCCATGAGGCCAAAAGGACCCGTTTTAAGGGTATGTTCCAAAAGGGTGCTAGATTTCATCAAGACCAAGGGCCTTCTCATGCCACTAATAGGGGGTTTGTCAATGACCTCCATAGGCCTTAAGTTGTTGGTGGTGTGGCTCCTATTGATGTGTGTGCTAGATGTAGGAAGAGTCATAGTGGCCTATGCTTGAAGGGTTCTAATGCATGCTTTGGTTGTGGGGAGCTTGGGCACAAGAAGGTAGATTTTCCAAGAAACCATTGCAAGGTCTAGGGTGGTAATGCGGTCCCATTGGGGAGAGGTGGTCCTCAAGGCGGTGCCCCGAGGCACAGTCAATTTTATGTTCTACATCGGAGGCAAGGGGTTTGTGAGTTCCCCGATGTTGTTACCGGTATGATAAAAATCTTTGACTTTGATGTGTATGCTTTGATTGATCCGGGTGCCACTCTTTCCTTTGTTACCTCTCTTGTTGCTAAAAAGTTCCATGTTGTTCCTGAGTTGTTGCATGAGTCATATGAAGTATCTACTCCTATTGGTGCCTCTATTGTTGCTAGGAAAGTTTATAGGAAATGTCCTATTTACATTTTGCATAAGTTGTTGCCTTGTGATTTTATTGAATTAGACATGGTAGACTTTGATGTCATTCTTGGGATGGATTCGTTGCATGGCTACTATGCTTCTATTGATTGTAGAACCCGTAGGGTCAAGTTTCAATTTCTTAACGAACCCGTCCTTGAATGGGAAAGTCAAGATGTGGTGGTCAAGGGTAGATTCATTTCATGCATTAAGGCCCATAAGTTGATTTTTAGGGGATGTTTGTATCACCTTGTGAGGGTTAAAGATGTGGAGTCCAAAGTCCCTTCCATCGAGTTAGTCCTCGTTGTAAACGACTTTCTTGATGTCTTCCTAAATGACCTCCATGGTGTCCCTCCCGAAAGGGAGATAGATTTTGGCATAAATCTCCTTCCTGATAGTCAACCTATCTCCATTCCCTCTTACCATATGGCCCCGGCGGAGTTGAAGGAGTTAAAAGAACAATTGAAAGATTTGTTGAAAAAGGAATTTATTAGACCTAGTCAATTACCTTAGGGTGCACCGATGTTTTTGTAAAGAAGAAGGATGGGTTACTTAGAATGCACATTTACTACCGTCAACTCAATAGGGTCACTATAAAGAATAGATATACTCCTCTAAGACTTGATGAATTGTTTGACCCATTGCAAGGGGCTAGCTTTTTTTTGAGATTGACCTTCGGTCCGGCTACCATCAAGTAAGGGTGAGGGAGTGTGACATTCCTAAGACGGCCTTCTGGACTAGATATAGGCATTATGAGTTTGTTGTGATGTCGTTTGCATTAACTAATGCACCAACCATCTTCATGGACCTAGTGAATACGGTCTTCAAACCCTACCTTGATTCCTTTGTTGTGGTTTTCATTGATGATATTTTGATATATTCACATAGTAGGGAAGAGCTTATGGGTCATTTGAAGGTTATGTTGCAAAGGTTGAGGGAGGAGAGATTGTATGCTAAATATGACAATGTGAGTTTTGATTGAAGGAGGTTGAATTCTTGGGTCTTGTGGTGTAGGGGGATGGTATAAAGGTGGATCCTAAGAAGATCGATGTGATTAGAAATTGACCTAGACCATTGACCCCGTTAGATATTAGGAGATTATTGGGCCTTGCGAGTTACTCTAGAAGATTTGTGAATGAGTTCTCCTCCATTGCTTCCCCTATGACAAAATTGACTCAAAAGAAGGTTAAGTTTGTATGGACTGATGATTGTGAGAGAAGCTTCCAAACATTGAAAAATAGGCTTATGTTCGCTCTTATATTGTAACTACCGGATGGGCTTGAGGGTTTTATTGTGTATTGTGATGCATCTAGAGTTGGTTTGGGTTGTGTACTAATGCAAAATGGTAAGACCATAGCCTATGCTTCTAGACAACTCAAAGTGCATGAAAGGAATAACCCCAACCATGATCTAGAGTTAGCCGCCGTTATGTTTACATTAAATATTTGGCGTCATTATTTGTATGGGGTGCATGTGGATGTCTTCACCGATCATAAGATCCTCCAATATGTCTTCACTCAAAAAGATCTCAACTTGAGACAAAGGAGGTGGTTAGAACTTCTCAAAGATTATGACATAAGTGTGCACTATCACCCGGGTAAGGAAAATGTGGTGGCGGATGCCTTGAGTAAGGTGTCTATGGGTAGCCTAGCCCATGTTGATGGTGGTGATAGGGAAATGGCTAGGGATGTGCATAGATTGGCTAGATTGGGGGTTAGGTTGGAAGAGGTTGGTGATGATGGTGTTGTGGTTATTGATGGGTCTAAGTCTTCTTTGGTTAATGAGGTGATAGCAAAACAAGATCTTGACTTCTCCTTGCTTTAATTGAAGGCCTTGGTAAAATAGGGTAAAGTAGAGTTTTTCTCCCAAAGGGAAGATGGGGCCCTTAGGTACCAAGGTAGGTTGTGTGTGCCTTGTGTTGATGGTTTGAGGGAGAAGATCCTTGAAAAGGCCCACAATTCTTCTTATTCTATCCATCCAAGTTCCACCAAAATGTATAGAGACTTAAGAATGTGTATTGGAGGGGAGGCATGAAGAGGGACATTGCTAAATTCGTTTTCAGTTGCCATAGTTGTCAACAAGTCAAAGCCGAACACCAAAGGTCAAGTGCCCAACACAAGACATAAAGATTCCTACTTGGAAGTGGGAGGTGATTAATATGGATTTTGTGGTTGGGTTGCCCAAGACTAGGAAAGGTTTTAATTCCATTTGGGTGATGGTTGATAGGATGACAAAATCGGCTCACTTTCTACTGGTCCAGACCACATATGGGGCTGAAGAGTATGCAAGGTTGTACATACATGAGTTAGTGAGGTTGCATGGGGTTCCTTTGTCCTTCATATCGGATTGTGGTTCACAATTCACTTCACCCTTTTGGAGGTCTTTTCAAAGGGGTCTTGGTACAAAAGTTCACCTTAGTACAACCTTCAGAGGATGGCCAAGCCGAAAGAACGATTCAAACCCTTGAAGATATGCTTAGGGAATGTGTATTGGAGTTGAGAGGTAGTTGGGATGACCATCTTCCATTGATTGAGTTTGCCTACAACAATAACTATCACTTTAGTATCGGTATGGCTCCATTTGAGGCTCATTATGGGACACGTTGTAGATCACCGGTGGGTTGGTTTGAGTTGGAGAGGTAGTTTTATTGGGACCGGACCTTGTTATGGAGGCTCTTGAGAAGGTTAAGATAATTAGGGAAAGGTTGACGACAACCCAAAGTCATCAAAAATCTTATGAGGATGTAAGAAGGAAAGACTTAGAATTCGAAGTGGGTGATTGTGTCTATTTGAAGGTTTCTCTAATGAAAGGTTTGGTCCATTTTGGTAAGAAGTGAATGTTGAGTCCAAGGTATGTTGGTCTTTATGAGGTAATGGGGAGGGTTGGCAAGGTAGCTTATGAGTTGAAGTTGCCTAGAGAAATGAATTTTGTTCACCTAGTGTTCCATGTTTCTATGTTGAGAAAATATGTTCGTGATCCTAATATCATTGTGCCTCTTGATGTTGTGGGTGTTGTTGAGGATAACTTGACTTGTGAGGAGATTCCGGTTCAGATCTTGGATAGGCAAGTAAAGAGATTGAGGAACAAAGAGGTGGCATCCGTTAAAGTCCTTTGGAGGAACCAACAAGTTGAAAG
>JAPFFP010030363.1:0-15696 GCA_026153255.1 Solanum medicagineum | reverse complement strand
TGCATTCCCTTTTGGCTTATTACCACTATTTATCTATTTTAAGGCATGCTAGAGGTACAAATCCCATGTGACAAGCAGAGTAAACCTATAGTACAGGTTGGTTCTCCTGCGCCTTATCGGCAACGGGTGCCAGTCCACCCTAACGGGGCTTGGGGTGTGACAGAATCCTACATACTTAGTACATTCAAATGTACTAACGCATACTCTATGCCTATATGATGTTATCATGTAGGGACCGGAGCCCCATTTGGTCATCATCCTCCTCCTCCACGTGGCTAGTACGATTGTCTCTCAAGCTAGTTGGTGAGTCCTCCATTCCGGGGACGTTGGTCTATGTTCTTATGCTATGTATTAAAGACTCTCTTTCCTTTTGGTATGCTTTGACTATGAGGGTGATCCCAGTTTTTTGTCTTGGCCCCCGCTGTGTTCTATGTTAGAGGTGTTATTGGAAAAGTTATGTATTATGCTTGAGCTTTGCCTCATTTATTATATTCAAACTATTTAAGTATTAATCTCTCTCCCTTAGTCCCAGTTTTCCTTGTTTATGTTTCCTATGTTGTTTTATCTTGCTTCCGCGACCAAGGATGTGTGTATGATATGCTATGAGGCTTGTTTGGGGTTCCTTTAGGTTCCCCATTCACTGGTAACATCTAGAGCCTAGGCTTGGGTCGTGACACACAATGTGGCATTTGTTTGCAAGAGTGTGATGGAAACACAGAATCTATATATGTATACTGTAGGAGTTCATGTTTTCCCATTGTCTCTTACGAGCAATGTTGCATTATGGCTATCTGAGCTTCCGCAGAGTTTGATCACTAATGGGCAGATTTGCATAAGGAAATTTGGGAGAGGTACTTCCCTAGATCGAAGAAGCTTAAGTTTAAGGATCAAATCAATAACTTTGAGCAACTTCCTGGTGATTCGATTAGCACTACATGGGAGCGGTTTACTAAGTGTTTGAGCATGAGTATTTTCTAATGAAGATGATTGTAATGAAAGAGTATAAGCTGATTTAGGGGTCTAGGATAGGTGAAAAGCTCTTAAAAGACCCTTAGAATAACCCAAAATTACTTAATGACCATTAATGACACCAAATTAAAAAATTCGCGTAGACCCCTATGGGGACGGGTTTTATGAAAACGAGCATAACTTCTTGATCCAAACTCGGAATTTGGTGAAACAAGATGCTTTGGATAGCTAATTCAAAGATATTCAATTTGGTAGGTAGTATGCCACTCACCTAGTTTTGTCCAAAGATATATGACCATTTAAAGTTGACCCTTGAATCAGTTCATGCGAAAAACTTAGCCACTGCGATTCCTTTAGACTTGGCTTGATGTAAGAGCTCTATAATAACCATAAACGACATATATAATCTTGACTAAAGGCTTGAAAATGAATTTGGAATGGTCTTGAAAGTTCCATGGAGATCTTTCTACTAGAGCTTGAAAGATGAATTCGGGAAGCGTTTTGAGCGAATGAATAAGAGCCAAATATTGTGGAGTGATATGAGGTGACATGAAAAGCTCACAACTAATTTGGGAGGTTAAAGGACTAGCCCTAATTAAACATACCTTGGTAACACCATCTCTAACCTTGTTTCATCTTTATGAAGCTCGAATACTTGCAAAATTTCTCCTGGAAACAAAATTTCTCGCCTTTATCCGATCTTACAACTTGTGGGGTATTACAGTTTGGCTCACTCATGAATTTCCTCAACATTGACATATGGAATGCCAAGTGAATCATGTTCATTTCAATAGGCAACTCCAACTTATGTGCCACTTTGATAACTCTTTTCACAAACTTATAAGGCCCTACATATCTCGGGCTTAATTTCCTTATTTTGCCAAATTGGATTACACCTTTCATAGGAGACACCTTCAAATAAAACACATCCCCAATATTGAACTCAAGGATCCTTCTTCTCATATCAGAGGAGGAGTTTTTCCTACTTTGAGCCATTTTAAATTTCTCCCTTATGAGCCTCACCTTTTCCATAGCATCCATGACTAATCTGGCCTAGCAAGGACATCTTAATAACTTCAAACCACCCAATAGGTGATCTACATCGTCTACCATATAAAGCCTCAAATGGGACCATCTCAATGCTTGAAAGGAAGCTATTATTTTAGGCAATCTCAATGAGAGATAATTCATCACCCCAACTCCCCTTGAACTCTAATATGCAAGCTGTCAACATATCCTCCAATGTTTGAATCATTCCCTCAGCTTGCCCATCAATTTGAGGATGGAAGGTGGCACTCATCTTAACCTTAGTACCAAGGCCTCTTTGAAATGATTTCTAGAAGTGAGAGGTAAATTGAGCTCCATGATCCGATATGATGGATATTGAACCCATGCAACCTCACCAACTTCTTGTTGTACAATTTAGCATAGTATTCGACACTAAATGTTATATTGACTGGTAAGAAATGAGCCAACTTATTCATTCTATCCACAATCACCCATATGGAATCAAAGTGCTTCTTGATTTTAGGAAATCCAAACCCAAAGACCATATAGATCTCCTCCCATTTCCAAGTAGGAGCACCAATGTCTTGAGCTAGGTCGCGCAGCCTTTGATGTTCAACCTTGACTTGTTGGCAATTCAAGCAATTGAAAACAAACTTGGCAATATCCCTCTTCATTCTGCTCCACCAAGAACCTTCTCTCAAGTCTCTATACATCTCTGTGAAATCGAGCTAAATGGAATAGGGGGAATTCTGAGCTTCTTGCAATATCAATCTTCTTAATTCACTAACATCTGGCACCCATACTCTCCCTTGGTAATGAATTATCCTATCTCCCCCTTATAAGAAGGCCTACATCTTTCCTTCCTTCACCAAGGCCTTCAAATCAACCAAGGTGGAATCAATATCTTGTTTAGACTTGACATCCTTAATCAATGAAGACTCGGAGCCATGTAGTACCATCACACCACCACTACTAGTATCATTCAACTTTACGCAAACCTCCCTTTTTCCATTATCTTCTAAAAGAGACACACTACCGATGGACACCCTACTAAGTGTGTTGGCTACCACATTAGCTTTACCCAGGTGATACTTCGTACTTATATTATAATTCTTGAGAAGCTCTAACCACCTTCATTATCTTAGATTGAGGTCCTTTTGAGTGAGTACATGTTGATGGCTTTTGTGATTAGTGAAAACATACACATGAACCCCCATACAAGTAGTCACACCTTATTTTCAACACAAATACCATGGCCGGCAGCTCAAGATCGTATGTTGGGCAGTTTATCCAATGCACTAATTTCCTTGAGGCATAGGCAATCACCTTACAGTGTTGCGTTAACACACAACCCAAAACAATTCTTGACGCATTATAATAAACAATAAACCCACACGGATCAGTCTTATTTGTTCCTCCAAAATCTTGTCTCGGCCTAAGGCATCGGGGTCTTGGGCCCATGCCCTCCTATGCGTAAAAACGCCTATACTTAGTCATTTTTCAACTCTATACCACAAAAGACACTTTCAAAAATATTTCATCCAAATTCAAGTGTCCCAAGCTTAATTCCAAATCTCAAGAACTTCATTCAAGCGTCAAGTTCTCATTCAAATCTACATCAAGAAAATCCCCAAATTTGAGGTATTTAGGTTTCAACCATTGGGTCCTTTCACCCATAGTGTCCAACCTTCCTTTTTATGCAAATTGCATGTTTTCACGTTGGATTATCTATGGGTATCTCTTATTATAAAATTTGATTATAAACTATGTTGGGGTTTCATGAAATGTTGACTGTTTATGCATGTTTTGAGCTATGAATCTATGATCTATTATGAGATTTGATGAAGAATTTCAAGTTATCTTTCATGGAGGTTTTACTATGTGTTGGTGGGTTGATTTACCTTGAGTTTTCTCACATGATTTCATTCTTGAATTGAATGATTTTGACCTAGCATTACATACCCGCCAAGTGTTTGATGAAATGTCACGTTAAGGATTATTGAGTTATTGATGATCTATTATATGGCCTATGAGTAAAGTGACTTTATGATGATTAAGGAAATGTATGTATGTGTTAAATTCATGAAAACTATCTATGGTAATGCAAGTTGACCACACCTTGTTTGGGGGTAACATGCCCAATCACCTTGTTGAGGGGGTGACATGCCTTAATCACCTTGTCGGGGGTTGACATACTTGTACTTCCTTGTTGAGGGATACGTACCTCAATCACCTTGTCAGGGGTAGACATGCCTATACTACCATGTTGATAGGTAGATACTTTGACCCCCTTGTCAGGGGAGTTACATGCCCGTACTACCATGTTGAGGGGTAGAGACCTTGACCACCTTGTCAGGGGGTGACATGACCGTACTACCACGTTGAGGGGTAGATACCTCAACCACCTTCCAAGGGGTTGACATGTCTTAGATTCCAAGTGATAGTTTGCTTGATCTATGATAGATATGGTCTCTTCCTACACATGTATTCTATATTTGCGAAGCTATAAGATTTACTAGCATGTTTCACTTCAAGCATTGATCACGCATGCCATATTAATGTTATATCATCTCTTTCTAATGATTACATATTTTGACTAATATGGCTATGTCTTGTTGCATTGCATCCTACATACTTAGTACATTCAAGTGTACTAACACATACTCTATGCCTACATGATATTACCACGTAGGAACCAGAGCACCTCTTCATCATCCTTCACGTGGCTAGTTTGGCATCTTAAAGATAAGCTTTGGTGAGACTTCAAGTTCGGGGACACTAGCTATGCTACTCTTTCTTTTGTTATCTGTTATGGTGAACATTTGATACTATGAGGGTGAGCTCAGAAAGTGTCTTGGCCCTGCTCCAATCTATGCTTAGAGGTTTTTGTGGGAACAAATGATGTACTTATGCTTTGAACTTTGACTCTTCTATGTTTTGTGCTATCAAAGACTTCCCTTAGTCCCATTTTCCCTTATTTATGTCTCTATTTGTTGTTTATTTTGCTTCTGCGACCAAGAATGTATGTATGATATGCTGAGAGGCTTGTCTGGAGTCCCTTTTGGGTTCCCATTCACCTTGTCACGTCTAAGCCCTAGGCTTGGGTCATGACATTGCATTTAACCTATAAATTTGCACTCTAAATACTCTATTTGGTTTTCCTTAACCTGAACCTTCTAGACTCAAAAGTTTGTCTCTACATCTCTAATCTAGCAATAGTCCACTACGAATCTCATCAATTAGTATTTTTTAATCTACAATTAATATACATCAAGGAATCTCATCTTGAAATGGAATGCATCAATTCATCCGTCACTATATCAAATAGGATCGGGATAAGAGTCGATCTCAAGTGCAACCCCATCTCTTTTAAAAAGTGCCTTAGTTCTCCTCCCACCATCCAATCCCACATTTTAGCTCTATCATACATGTACTTGATCATCTTAATATAAGTCATCGATACACTCTTTACCTCAAGGTATCTTCAAAGAATGTCCCTTGGGACTTTGTCGTAAGACTTTTAAAGGTCAATGAACACAATGTGCTGGTCCCTGTTTCTTTTATGGTATTTCTCCATAAATCTCACAAGATAAATGGCTTCTATGGTCATTTGCATCGATATGAATCCCAACTTGTATTAAAAAGGGACATACTTTTTCTTGCTTTCAACTTTACCACTCTCTCCCAAATGTTTATAGTGTGGCTCAGTAACCTGATACCCTTGTAATTGTTACAATTTTGGACATCATTCTTGATCTTCTACAACAAAACCATTGTACTTTATCTCCATGCTTTTGGAATTTTACCTTTCTTAAAATGACACTAAATTAACTAGTTAACCACTCCATACGATTTTTGTCCATGCTCTTCCAAAACTCCACTAGAATCTCAACCAATATGGTCATATTGCACTCATCCTGATAAATCATAGATATTACTAAATGCTAAAGAATAATTTGAAGAAAATGATACTTCTGGTGACAAGGTAAGTACCAATAGATCATAAGTACATATAATGAAGAAAAGAACATAGTCATAAAATAGAGCTGACTCTATAAAGGGCGAGTTTTATCTCATTTCTCAATTCTTTAGGAATGCAATTTTTTGTCTCATTCAATTTTTATTGATAAGAAAAGAAAGTCTATAGTCCTCCTTTATTCATATTTTGGTAAATGGAGGAACAATATTTGTACTTGGTTTGCATTTCTTGCTTTATTTTTCCAATTGAGTGCAGGACAAGAACTTTTCTGGAGAAATAATAGAAAAGTTCTTGTCCTGCACCGGATTGGAAAAAAAATAAGAAATTCAAACAACGTACAAATATTGTTCCTCCATTTAACTAAATATGAATAAAGGAGGACTATACACTTTCTTTTCTTATCTATAAAAAATGAATGAGATGAAAAAACTGTAGTCCTAAGAATTAAGAATAAGATAAAACTTACCATTTTTAAAGGGTGAGTAGGGATGGGTTTGACGGTAAAGAGTTTACTCTATTTTATGACTATGTTTGGATATTGGACTTGGTCAAATCCATAATTTCTAATCATAGATTGTGACGAAAGTATGTTCCATGATTCAAAATGGGGTGGACTTGGGTGTTGGGATATAGTATTAACAATGTAATTGTGTTATAGTATTTTTAGTTTAATCCCCTGTAAAGACTATTTATATTGCTATAATAAAGTTTGGGTTTAAATAGATCATTGTGTATATATGTGTGTCATTACTTATAAAGTAGATAATTTTGTGTATGGAGTATTTTAACTCATACACGGAAGATTAAAATTATTGGTGCATATAAGTTAAAAATTTATGTTCATGACCTAAGAAGACGTAGGACAAACATCTTGATTATCATAGCACAAGATTGAATATGACTTGATCTTGATTATGGAAGTGGTTAAACTCCAACTTCTTATGCTAGTACATTTTGTATATTTCGAACAGACCAATCAGTGATACTTATTTATATCCTAAATTTTTATAAATAAATTCTCTATTTAATTACATGAACTTCTGCTATTCATCTTGATATAATTGGAATGATCTCTGTGATATAAGGGTGAAAATGATACTCTAAGGGAAAGCTCCCAACCAATCAAAAAGTTAGTTACTTTTGGACAACAACCTTGTTAATGTTTTTGTTGTTATACTCCTGGTCTTGATACCATAAATCACATCTTTATGGCTGGAGATTTTGCCAGAAACATATGGGGGTTCTTTATTGATTTATTTGGTAGTGACAAGGATTATACCCCTCTTAGAAATTTTGTGAAGAGGTGGTGGTCTTTTAAAGGAAAACCAGAGCTCAAAACTGATTCTACAGTCAACTCCTATCTTTGTGCGCTGGTAACCTTTGGAAAAATAAGTGTGCATGTAAGTATCATGGGAAATCTTCTAATATTTCTAGAGTTAAATATGTTTTCCTTGAAAACACTATCAATCTCTTGGTTACTGCTTATCCATATATATTAAGTGGCCCTATAAATGGAAGGATTTAATCTTTATGATTGAGGATTGCTCTTATGAGATATAGGTTACTACAGTGCAATGGCATACTCCTAAGACTGACCTGGTCAAGTTGAATACTAATGGTAGTGTTTTAGACAGTCTTGGCACCATGAGGTCCTTGGAAGCTAGTTTATTCAACAGAGAAGGGCTGACATGACCAAATCTTCTATGCCACAAGTCACTTGAATCATCTTGGACCTTGAGACAAGTAAGATTTTCTTCCTTGGGGGTTCTAAGATAGGCTACATACATATTCCTATATCTTTTTGCTATGAGGATCTCTTCATCAGTTGATGAGTTGGTTACAATGCACTTGTCAGATAGGAATTTCACCTCATTCCCTTTGTCAAAGATTTGAGAGACACTAAGAAGATTGTACTTCAGGCCTTGAACATAGTACAAATCTTCAATAGCTTTCTCAAAACACTTCCCAATCTTGCTTATACCCAAGATAGACCCTTTCTTACCATCAGCAAATGAAACATTACCACCTTCAACTTCTTTTAAAGAGACAAAGTTTTTAGTCCTTCCAGTCATATGCTCGGAGCATCCACTATCCATAAATCAACACTGACTGCTTCAATCTGACTGTTCCTGCACAACATTACTTGTTAATTTTGGGAACCCACTTTAATCATTAGTTCAAGTTCCCAATAATAAGACAAAGGCCTAATCAAAATTTTCTTGGTCCACCCAGGCTAATGTCTGTTACTCAATTTCAACTTGGGACCTGGTCCCTCGTTCAAAGCTTTTTTTTTAGTAATCAGACTGCTACCTTTTCAGAGTTCTTTTGAGAACTTCACAGCTGCCCTTCAGATGACTATTTTTACCACAATATAAACACAACAAGTTGTTAGTAATAGAGATATATTTACTGTGTAATTATAAAGGGGTCAATTTCGTTGACATATCCTAGACCTCTCTTTTCATGACCCCAATTTTTGGACATGTCCCCAACAACTTTGAAAAGGTAGTCCATTTCAAGGTCTTCTTCAGGTCCTCCTTGACCTTTAGCAGGTCCTTCTCCATCACAACATTCCTTTCTAAAGATAGCATCAACTTTAACTCAACCTCCTTCAACTTTTCTTCTAAAACAAGTTCATTTTCATTAATTTTACCTTTTAGCTGAGCATTAGATTTGGATTTAATTTCCATCAACTTCAAAAGTCCATCTTTTTCAGCTTCTAGAGCCACAATTTTTACTTTCCGAGTAAGACACGTGATTTGTTAAAACACTTTTTTCATCTTGTGAGACATCAACACTATTGTTTAATAAATCCTTTTCGGTAGTTAATTCACAACTGGAATCAATGAGAACACATGCAAGCTTTTTCAACTTTTTGGTAGAATAAAGGTTTAAGTTCTCTTTTAAGTCCAGCAGTGTTACATGCTCCTCCTCTTCTTCTTCTTTATCTGATTGAACCATGAAAGCGAACAAGTTGTTAAAAATCTCATCATCATCTTTCACAACTAGCATAGAGGAGTCCTCAGGTTTTTCTTCATCTTCAGAGTCACTGGAGAAGTTACCCCATACCCCCAGATCTTTCATTACAATCCGATCAGCTGCCTTTCTTCTGAATTTCTTAGGAACCTGGTCCTTCCTTTTGTCTTTTGAGAACTGTAAACCGTCTTTGTAATCATGTTTTCCATAAGTCATTCTCTAGCGAAGTGTCCTGGCTTCGCACATCCATGACATCGTTCAACATTACCCTGAGATCTACCAACATTTCCTTTCCTTTCAAAACCAGGAATTTTCCTAATTATCTTCTTAAATCTTTTGGTGAGATAGGTCATATCTGCACCATCAATTTCATCATGTCTGTGAGTTGTCTTCAGTGTCAAAGTCTTGTCCTTCTTTCCTTCTCTTTTGGTAGTATCATGTTGCTTATTTAGCTCATATGTCTGAAGAAGGCCAACGAGCACATCCATACTCAGGGTCTTTAGATTTTTGGACTCTGTTATGGCATCAACTTTACTCTCCCAAGACTTGGGAAGTACCCTAAGAATTTTTCTCACTTGCTTGCTTTGACTAACAGGTTCTCCCTAGGACTTCAACTGTTGGTTATTGCTGAGAACCTGGTCTTCATATCATATATGGACTCACTTTCCAGCATCAAAAAATCTTCATATTAAGGAGTAAGCATGTCCACCTAAGCCTTAATTACTTGCTCAATACCTTCATGAGCTTTCTTAAGACAATCCCATATTTTTTTAGCTTATTCACAAGCTTAAATTCTATTATACTCTTTAGCCCCAATCCCACATACAATCAATTTCTTAGCCTTGTAATTTTTCTCAATCTTCTTCCTATCAGCCTCTGAAAACTGTTGCCTAGTCTTGGGAACTAGTCTGGTGGTCTCCTCTTCCTTGACTTCAGTGGTAGGAACATATGGTCTATCGAGAACAATGTCCCATAGTTCACCAATCAGCATAATGAATCCTCCGAAGTAGGGGAGGCTCACCAATCAGCTGAACGTCCTAGATCCTCCACGAAGCACATGTTAATGATCTCTATCCCATATATCTGCATCATAAAATGATGCAGTGCCAAATGGCATTGGTACATGGAATGTACGGTATGTAAAATAGCTTAGTGAAATCGAAACAAGTAGAATAATATAGAATAACAATCAACTCATAATATTAGTAATCAACATATCAAGTGGCTATCTAAAGCAAGAATAAAGAGTAGACAATTGACCCATCTAATCTATCAACCTCATCAATCAAATCAGACTCATCTCAGAGGGACTCATCTCAATTCATCTCATCTCAACTCAGAGTAGTACTTAATTTGGGAACTTTCTGGAAGTTTCTCTTATCTGACAACAATCACTTATGAGCCAGTGATTGTACAACAATCATGCTAATGTTGCCACAGCCGTTCTGTACTTGCCAGGTAGGGAACAAATCGAATCCACAAGGGACCACCAACCATTCAAACTAGTCCTCTATTGTTTCGGGGACTTTATCAAGAGGAGACCACAATGAGATGTAATGGTTCTAATCCTCACCTACGCTTGGCTACATAGTTTGACAAGTACGAGTTGGATTTACTCATACTCTTCGGTGCTTGATACTCCTCCCATGACTCAATGCTCATAAAATAATCCATCCAATCAAACTATCTAAAATCAGCCTTGTAGAGGCTCTGATCATTCAATCGGTCTCATAGAGACTCCAATCATACTATCGATTCAACTCTCAATCATTAGCTCAAGGCTTAGGTAAATAATTAGTGAACAATTGAATAGACAAATCATTAGAGCTTATTTGCGAAGACTCATGGACCATCAAACACTATCAACTTATCATCATTCTCCCATTCACAATCATAATCACAATCAATATTCTCAAATCAAGGCTCTAGACTCAATCCCTATCTTCATTTATGCGTGCTTTCAATAATCAACATATAGGATTTATGCAATATCTCATGAAAAATATTATATTTAAGTAAACAAGTTTATGATGATTATCAACATATTAGAATACATGTAATGAATATAATTTTTAAGAAAATAATCAAGAATCATGTATGTAGACTCATGAATATTCAACTCTCTTCTAAGACCATCTATGGGGCACATGAGAGAATAATGTCATGCTTTCAGTTTAGCCTTACATACCAGGGATGAAGCTCTAATGATCACTTTTCAAGAATTCTCCTTGAATTTCCCCCAACCAAGCTTCTCTCTTCTCTTCTCTCAAGCCCTAATCTTTCAAGTTTTAGAAAAGGACATAGAATGGGGTTTAAGACCCTATTCACGCATAAATATGACATAATTTGATCATGTTTTATGTTTAAGAGGGGTCGGGAATTGGCCAGAATGCCCTTCAATTTATAAAGAAAAAGTTTGTTCACCAGTCCCCGTCGCGGACTGGGCACACGCCTATATAAAATTTCTCTGGAAGTTTTTAGAATAAGTTTTCCAATCCCGTCAAAAAAATTAAAAAAAAACAAGGCAAGTCCGCACCCTAAGCAAGTCGTGCCCTAGGCCCGCACAACCACTATTTTTCGTTTCAGATCAAAAAATTATTTTTCGATCCGATTGCTCCAAAATTTGAACGAGACCATTTTCCCACTAGATTTTCCATGTTGATTACATATACGATCTCGAATTTGCAAACTAGGAATGGGAAGACGCGTTACTAGCACACCTCTATTCTAGGGGTATTTTGGTAATTTTACCAAGTGTTACATCATCTCTCCCTTGTGATCATTAGCTTTCGAATGATAAGTAGAGGTGGATAACAAGGAATGAATAGACTCAAACTCATCTCAACGTTCACATCTATCAATCAAACTCTCGAATCTTTCTCAATCTCCAATCGACTCTATTCGGACTCAGAATAGACAATCAACTCAAGAAAAGACAATCAATTTTGTTAAGGGTAAGAAAATTACCTTCAACATTCTCATCATTTGGCACGAATAGGTGCAGATATTTTGCTTTCATCTCTTCCTTAGCTTCCCATATGGCTTCCTCAAAGAATTGATTCTTCCACAAGACTTTGACCGAGGCTATTTCTTTGGTTTTCAACTTGCGAATTAGGTGATAAAGAATATGGACCAGAATTTCTTCATAGGTTAAGCTAACCTTCACTCTTATGCTCTCCACAGGGATCACCAAGTTAGGACCTCACAAGCATTTCTTTAACATCGAGACGTGAAACACTAGATGAATATCGTCTAACTCGGAAGGCAACTCTAATTCATAAGCAACCTTCCCTATCCTCTTCATAATATGATAAGGTCGAATATGACATGGTCTCAGTTTCCCCTTCTTCCCAAATGTCGTGACACCATTCATAGGTGATACTTTCAAGTATACCCAATCGTTTATCTCAAATTCCAAGTCTCTCCTCTTCACATTGGTCTAGGATTTCTGGCGACTTTGTGCAGTCTTCGACCTCTCTTTAATGACCTTGACCTTCTCAATTTATTGATGGACAAGATTAGGCCCTATCAAATCTGCTTCTCCAACTGCTTCTCCAACCTCGAACCACCCAATTGCGATCTACATCTCCTCCTATACAAAGCTTCATAGGGAGCCATTTGAATGCTTGCATGATAATTATTGTTATATGCGAATTCAATCAATGAAAGGTGATCATCTAAAATTCTTTTCAAATCAAGAATTTAGGCTCTCAACATATCCTCTAATTCTAAATCATACGCTCTGCATGGACATCTATTTGTGGATGAAAGGTTGTACTTAAGTTCACTTTCGTACCCAATCCTTTCTGGAAAGATCTCTAAAATTGGGAGGTGAATTAAGCTCCTGTCAGAGATTATGGACAAGGTGACTCCATGCAACATCAAAATCTCTTGGATGTCCAACTTGGCATACTCCTCCACAGTGTTAGTTGTCTTAACTGCTAAGAAGTGAGCCGATTTGGTCATCCTATCCACAATCACCTATATCGAATCATGTTACTTTCGAGACCTCGGTAGACCAGTAATGAAATTCATATTGATCATCTCCCACTTCCATTCAGAATCTCGAAGTTCTAAGCCAATCTACATAGCCTGATGCTCAACTTTCACTTGCTGACAATTTGGGCAATTTGAAATGAACTCAACAATATCCCTATTCATTCCACTCCACAAATAAACTTCTCTCAAGTCATGGTACATCTTGGTAGAGCTAAGATATGGAATATCTAGTATTGCGAGCTTCAGCCATGATTCCATCTTGAATACCATCAACATTTGGTATGCACAATCTACTCTGGTATCTCAACATCCCATCTTCCCCTTTGGAGAAGACCATCACTTTTTGTTTGTGGACAACCTCCTTTAATTGGAGTATGCTAGGATCTTGATCTTGCTTTTCTTTCACCTCTTCCACCAAAGATGAAGCAAACCCATTTTGAACATTAACTCCTCCCTCATATTTCTCCTCAAGTCGAATTCCCAATTGAGCCAATCGATGCACATCCTTTGCCAGCTCCTTATTCCCCTCCTCAATATGGGTTGTGCTACCCATTGACAACTTGCTAAAAGCATCAGAAAAATGTTAGCTTTACCTGGATGGTAGAGAATTCTCATGTCATAATCCTTCAGCAACTCCAACCATCTCATCAATAGCAGGTTGAGCTCTTTCTGACTAAAGACATACTACAAGCTCTTGTGGTTGGTGAACACATCCACATACACTCCATACAAGTAGTGGCGCCAGATCTTAAGTGCATACACCACTGCTGCCAACTCAAGATCATGGGTCGGATAGATCCTCTCATAGATCTTAAGTTGTCTGGAAGCATATGATATCACTTTCCCTCTCTGCATCAGCACACATCCCAATCTAACTTTCGAAGCATCACAATAGATCACAAAGTCCTCCATTCCATCAGGCAAGGTTAGAATGGGTGCAGTGGTCCGTCTAGTCTTCAACTCTTGGAAAGTTTCCTCATATTCATCGGACCACTGGAACTGACCTTTTTCTGAGTCAATTTAGTCAATGGTGCGAATAAGGAAGAAAATCCCTCAACAAATTTGCGATAGTAGCCTGCCAACCCCAAAAATCTCTTATGTCAGTTGGAGAGGTCGGTTTGGGCTAGTTCTTAACCGCTTCAATCTTCTGGGCATCTACTCGAATACCATAATTGGAGACAATATGGCTTAGGAAAGCCACTGACTTAAGCCAAAATTCACATTTTGAGAATTTTGCATACAACTCATGGTCCTTAAGTGTCTAGAGGATAATTCTGAGGTGCTTTGCATGCTCCTCTTCATTTCTTGAATACACCAAAACGTCGTCAATGAACACAATCACAAACACATCAAGGTAATATCTAAACACCCTATTCATCAAATCCATAAAGGGGGCAGGAGCATTTGTCAATGCAAAGTACATGACGAAGAACTCAAAATGGCCAAACCTAGTCCTAAAGGTTGTGTTTGGAATATCACATTCCCTCACTTTCAACTGATGGTAGCCAGATCTGAGATCTATCTTTGAGAAACAAGAGGCACCCTAAAGTTGGTCAAACAAATCATCTATCCTATGGAGAGGATACTTATTCTTTATGGTGACCTTGTTCAGTTACCTATAGTCAACACACATTCTGAGAGACCCATCTTTCTTTCTCACGAATGGGACAGGGGCATCCCAAGGAGAAATACTCGACCTTGTGAAGCCCTTCTCTAACAAATCTTTCTATTATTCTTTCAACTCTTTCAACTCGGCGGGGGTCATCCTATAAGGTGGAATTAACATATGTTGGGTATCGGGTAGAATATCAATTCCAAAGTCAATCTCCCCATTGAGGGAGACTCCAGGGAAGATCCTCAAAAAACACTTGCGGAAACTCATTCACAACCGGGACTGACTCAAGAGTAGGAGACTCAACATCATTAGATTTCACTCGCACGAGGTGATAGATACAACCCTTATCAATCATCTTTCTGGCTCTAAGATATGAGATAAACTTTCCTTTAGGTGCTACGAAATTATCCTTCCACTATAGAATCGATTCATTCAAAAATTGGAACTTAACAGCTCTGGATCTACATTCAACGGACGCATAATAGGTATGGAGCCAATCAATGCAAAGGATCAAATCAAAATCAGTCATATGTAACTCAATTAGATCAGTAATAGTATCTTTATGAGGGATGGACACTAGACAAACTCTATATACTCTCTTAGCCCAAATTGACTCACCAGCGGGAGTAGAAACATCAAAGGGTTTAAGAAGACTCTCAGGGGTTCTATGAAATCGACTGGCCACATAAGGAGTTACAAAAGATAATATGGCACAAGGATCCATCAACACATAACAATCAATAGAAAAGACTTGAATCATACTCCTCACTATATATGGGGAGTTCTCCTGATCATGTCGACTACCAATGGAATATAAACGATTTGTAGCTTGCGCCTGGCACAGTACCTCTTTGATTCCCCTTAGCTAGCGGGGCTGGTGCAGAAGATTAAGCCTGGTCAGCCCACAGTGGACAATCTCTCTAATAGTGACCTGCTTGGCCACACTTGTAGTATACATCACTCCCCTCGCGGTATTTATCAATGTGGAACTTGCCACATGGTGGTTTACCTTTTGAACCTTGAGCCACACTAGCTTGTGTCTGAGACCCACGGGCTCTAACATTATGGGACCTTGTAACACCCCACACCTTACAATATTGGCACAATGCAAATGGAACATGACATGATTTGGACCAATTGACGCTAAATT
>JAPFFP010030333.1:0-15698 GCA_026153255.1 Solanum medicagineum | reverse complement strand
ATGATCAGTGGGGCTCCGGTACTTACATAGTAACATCACGTAGGCATAGAATATGCGTTAGTACGTTTGAATGTACTTAGCATATAGGATGCAATGCAACAAGAGATAGGCAATATAGGTAAAAATGCAACATCATAAAAAATGGATATCATAGTAGCAATATGACATGCATGAATGATGCTTGAAGTAAAACATGCTTATTTATAACATATTACATGTGTAAGAAGAGACCAACGTTATGATGGATTATTACACCCTACTTTCCATGGTGATTGAGGCATTAACCTTTCAATTGGTTGATGGACATCACACCCTCCATAATAGTGGTCAAGGTATCAACTCTCAACATGGTTAATGAACATCACACCCTCCATCATAGTAGGTCAAGGTATCAACCCCTCATCATGGTTAATGGACATCACACCCTCATCATAGTAGCCAGGGTATCAACCCCTCAACATGGCTAATGGACATCACACCCTCCATCATAGTGGTCAAGGTATCAACCCCTCAACATGGTTGATGGACATCACACCTTCTATCATAGTGGTTGAGGCAAAGCGCCCCCTTAATAAGGTGTGGTCAACTTGCAACACTATAGATACTTTTCAAGAAATCAACATATATATACCTTACTTTCATCATCATAAAGTCATTTATCTCATATGCCATGCATTAGGCCTTCAACAACTCAAGAAACCTTAATTGGACATTTTATCAAACACTTGGAGTGTGTGTAATACCAGTATTCAAGGATGAAATCATGCAAGAAAAATCAATGTAAAATCACCCACTAACACTTGTTAATACCCTTAAGCAACGTACATTAAACTCCTCATCAAATCTCAAAGTAGATGATAGATCCATAGCTCAAAATATGCTTAAACAATCACACATTTATGAAACCACAATATAGTTCATAGCCAAATTCATAATAAGTAAGACCCATAAGTAATTCAACTTAGAAATATGAAATTCAGGTTAAAAGGAGGCTTAGGCACAATGGGTGAAGGGACCCAATGATTGAAACCTACATACCTTAGACTTTGAGTTTCTTGAAATTGGGTTGTGAAAGACTTGGAGCTTAGAAGTGGGTCTTCAAATCCAAAACTTGTTCTTGAGTTTCCTTGAACTTGTATTGGGGTTTTGATGGAGGCTCTTGAGAGAATTTGAGAGTGTATTTGAGATGAGAGTAATGAATTTTGATCCTTTGGAATCGGGTTTATGTCTTTTGGGGAAGTTAGGATAACAATAGAATTCCAAAAAGATCATTAAAATAAATAAAATTTATGAAAATGCCATTAGTGAAACGGTGGAATAATTGGCAAAGAATTGCCCCACTGAAGCTTCATTGGTTGTGTGGTACTCCACCGGACGCCGCGAGCTGGGACTTTGAAAAAAAGTTTAAATTGGAACACTTGGGAAAAAGTTATCGTCAATGTCACTTTGACGGGCCACTTTCACGGGATATGTGATGCTACGGTCCATGTAGTGGTCGTCCAACTACACTAGAGAAGAAAATTGTGGCGAGGCCAGCTCACACCTTGGATGACGACTCGTGAAGCATGCCACAGCCAGTGAAGATGGCCGTGGCATAACACTTAGTCAAAAACTCCCTCCCGTGCTTACCTTCCTCACTTGCACACAAACTCGAGGACCAACCACACGGTCAGTGCAAGCCACTCGACTCGTGCCACTAGCTGTATCACATGCGTTAGAACAAAAATGGTCTTTTCCATCTCAAGACAACCCAGACGGCCCGTCTGAAGCTCCACTGCCCGTCTAGCTACCCCTGTGGTTTCACTGCACGGGAGGGTCTCACCAAAACAGTCATAACTCCTTCATCCAAACTCGAAATGAGGTGAAACCAAATGCATTGCAAAGCTAACTCAAAAAGCTTTCATTTGACATATTGTGGTCCATCCAGTTCCAAGTGTTCAAAAAGTTATGCTCGTTTAAAATTGACCCTTGCTTTAACCAACACGCAAAATTCAACTCGTACAGAAGTCTTGAACTCGTCTAAGTACTAGAAGTCTCCCATGAACCTAATACACTCCCCATCTATACAATTAAGCCTTGAAATATGGTTACATAAGCATGGAATTATGAGGTGTCATAGTTCCTACACCATAGGCCCTGACTTCACAGGGTACTGATGTGATGTCAAAATACAACAGATTGATGTTTAAAACATAGGATTTTGTGTGTTCTCAAGGCGATATTTGTGGGTTTTATATGTTTGTGTGTTTAGATTTGCAGGATGATTGGTTTTCCATTCTTTGGGGCAATATTGCAGAATATTTGGTTTTTGATGACTTACTAGACCCTCTGTGGATCTTAGAGCATTCTACAAGTCGTAGAGATAGTTTCATCAAAAATTCTAGTGAAGGATGAAATTTGAAGATCAGATCAATACGACAAGCATACGAGTCATATTGATGGGTTTAGTAAAGATTCCAGTGACTGACAGTTAGATGAAGTTGAAGCCAATGAACATGCAGCACGAGTCGTGGATTGTTTTATGAGTCGTAAAGTGAACTTATAGAAGAGAAGTCCAAGATCCCTGGATTTGATTATGAGACCCTAATTATGACTTGTAGAAGACGCTACGAGCGGTAAAGATCTTATATGGAGTCTACCGGCTAGTTTTTCTATTTGATTTAGGTCTTAATTATAATTACTATAAATAGTAATTTTAGGTTATTATACAAGGGAGGACGTCATTATTCTGTACTTTTAGGGTTTGTACTTGGAAACTCAATACTTAGGAGAGAAGATTGTGAGAATACACTTGTGGGTAAATTTGATCTTTAATCTTGTGGTTCTCATTCCTCTTGGATTTTCTTCATTTCAATTCAATTGGGTATGTGTTTAATTATGTTTTGTCAATTCATAATTTCTTCATCTACCCAAAGCATGAGTAGTTAAATCCACAACTAGGGTTATAGGAACTACGAAGTACTAGCTAAATAAGCTCGGGTAATTTACAATTCTTTGAATGGGTATATGTATATATTAATCAATTCTCTTTGTTTTGCATGTTTTCTAATGGTGGCCAATACTAGAACCCACCTAGTGCTACTGACTAGACCAAGGTAGTAATGAACAAGAAAAGAAATTGATTAACATGATTCGATTGATGCATTCTCGTCCAATTAACCGAACTGGGCCAAGGGGAGGTTGTACTGGGACTTATAGGTAATGGTTAGTGTTGCACACTATGGAGATGGGCCAAGTCGTATAGTGAAATTCGCCTCTCACCTTTGACCAAAGGGCCTGGTGAACTTAAATTACCATCCTGTATGCTATACACTAGACAAAAATTGGGTAATCCAGTGATACTAAGACGGGGAATCGTGGGAAATACAATACCGTAGTTGCTCTCTATTATTGATCGTCTCTCATGATAGTTAGTCTAATTTACTTTCTTATTGATTATTGCAACCCCCCTTCGGGGAATTGAGTTGGTTAAATACTTGAATTGCTTATTGGTGAATTTGTCTTGAGTCTACGTATTACTTGTAGGTTTGACCCTAACCTTGCTTAGGTTTTATATGATCACAACAATTGCTTTATTCTAAAATAGAGGTGTAACTTGGGAGACATCAAAGATTTTGGCGCCGTTGCCGGGGAATATGGCTAGACTTAGATTGATTTATTAAGTAATTCAAGTGTTAATCCTTAGTTACCATTGTTTTACTTTTGTTTTTGTTTTTGTTTGTTTGCTGGGTATACAAGTAGTGTATGCCCAACACTCAGAGTCAAGGAAATCCCTTAACTCAATTTGATCTAGAGATCCATAGGATTACAAAGAAGAATGGCCCAAGAAAATGCTAACAACACGACTAATGCAGGTTTGAATCAGTGTAATAACGATAATGCTTGGAATGAGAACCCACCTCATTTGGAGGACATTCCAAAACCTCGGTAGTTCAATGCCAATGCTTACTAGTGGAATCAGTATAGGTTGAACCCCATGGCTAGGGATGTGATTGGAGCAATTGTGTTGCCACTACTACTGGTAGACACAAAGTTCACAGTCTTTAGTGGGTTACTTCAGCTGCTGTGGAACCGTGAGTTATTTGTGGGCTTACCATCAGAAGATCCACATACCCACTTGTATAATGTTACATTTGTTTGTAAGAGTGTGATGGGGACACATAACCCGTCGGATGCTATGAGAATTCGTGTCTTTGCGTTTTCTCTCACAGGTAATGCTGCATTATGGCTATCTGAGCTCCGCAGAGTTCAATCACTAGCTGGGCAGATTTGCTATCATGACCCAAGCCTACGACCTAGACGTGAAACGGTGAATGGGGAACCCTAAGGACCCCCAAACAAGCCTCTTAGCATATTGTTCACACATCTTTGGTCACAGAAGCAAAATAAACATCAACAAGTGATATTAGTAAAAGAAAAGCAGGACAAAGGTAAGTTTTTCATACCAAGATAAACGTAATAAGAGTCAAACTCAATACATAGAATACCACATTATCCAACAACACCTTTACATGGAATAGAGCAGGGCTAAGATACTTCCCGGGCTCTCTCTCAAGTAATAAGGATCCAAAAAGTAGTAAATGTCTCAACATAGCATAAAGGAAAATAAATAATGTCTTTAGAGTTGAGGACTCACCAAAATCTTTCCTCAAATAAACCGAGATAGCCACGAGGAGGAGGATGATCAACAGGAGCTCCGGTCCCTACTTGGTGATATCATGTAGGCATAGAGTATCCGTTAGTACTTGGAATGAACTAAGTATGCTAGGTGCACATGGAACAAATACATAAGCCATAATATTCATAATGCATAAATATAGGTAATAAATATACTCTCAATATGACATGTATAATCAATGCATGTAGTAAAACATGCATGTAAAACATTCAACTTGCATAATGTAACATATGTATGTGAGAGGAGACAACTACTTGGAATTTTGAAGCATGACACCCCCTTGAAAAGGTGTGGTCTACTTGCCAAGGTAAACTATACTTGGCCCCACTTAAGGGGAAATATGAACTAGATGGATCTACTAGAAAAGCCCATTTAAGGAAATAATATAATCCTAAGGTGGCACATAGTTTAAAGACTAAAAACTTTATATAATGACCCCTTGAGCCGAGTCCCCACCTTAAGCCTCGGAAGTCTAATCCCATAGAATACTTGAAATAAACATACGTTTAATCATAAGATGCATAACTTGTAAGAGACATAACATGACATGAGTAGCTAATTCACATGCTTGACCTCTACTAGTGAGCTTAACTTGAACATGGAGTAAAATAGTAATCATGCTTGACCCCTCAACTTGACATGAATGACTCACAAGAGGGTAGAATCATGAAAAATGGCTCAACTTGTCACTTGCAAAAATCATAGATATCTTTCATGAATTAAATACATGCTTGGGAGCCCATAATTATCTTGAAACACTTGACTTGTAAATCGTGCAATAGTTCATCAACAACTTAAGAGGCCTTATCATATAATTTGGTCAAACACATGGTGGGTACATGGACACTTAGTCCAAAATAATGCAATTTAAAGTATATAGACAAGAAAAAGTAAAATTAACTCATTTTAAAGTCTTGTAATTCAACCCACCAGCATAGAAGTAAAACCCTTATTTTTGGTGTCATAAAGATCATTTAAAATTCAATATTCAACAAGTTACCAACATATTTCATGCACAGGAATAGTAATGAAATGACCCCAAAAAGTGTCAGAAAATGTGTCACGGAAGTGCCCAGAATCGTAATTTCTTTATATCTCAAAAGTCATGCGTGATATAAAAAATACGACTTTGTATTCTTACTCAGGGCGTCAAAATTAGGGGGGAAAAGGTCTAACTTCAATTTAAGAGCATACGTTGCAAAATTTTAAAAATGCAAAAATGCGATTTCGAAAGACGATCCGCACCCCTGGTACGACGTGCCAAGGGCGCGCTCCTATGTATTTTTATTGTCCAATTTTTCTATCTTGGTCCATGAATTTTGGGTCTCGGGTCTAACTGTTCCCAAATATCAAAGTACCTATACTTAGCCATATTTTACCCTCATATAATCCTAAACATTCCCCAATACTCACTCAAACACTTAGCCATTTTTTTACTCCTAAATTCAACTCTTAAAACCTCTTCCGAATCTAAGGATTTCCTTCAAGGTTCTTCTTCAAGCTTCAGGTCTCCACCTTCAATCTTGACCAAGTTCATCTCCAAGCTAAGGTATGTAGGTTTCTTTAATGGTTTCCTTTCACCCATGATGCCCAAACTCCCTTTTCTTACAAATTGCATTATTTATTCATGCGTCTTGATTATTATGAAAATCACTGCACACTATGTTTGAGAATGTGAAATTGTTACTATTTTACCATGTTCTGAGCTTTGTATCTAAGATCTATTGAGAGGATTGGTGAAGGGTTTTGATGTGTATTGCTTGAGGGTGTTACTAAGTATCAATTGAAGCTTTTACATTGAATTTACTAGCATGATTTCACTCTTGAATTGCATGGTTTTACACTAGCACTACACACCGCCTAAGTATTTGATAAAATGTCCGGTTATGGTTTCTTGAGGAATTGAAGATCCAAAGCTTGAGATAAGCTATTATTGATGTTATGATGATGAAATGAGCTTATGTAAATAATATATTCTATATAAAGTGTTGCATTAGACCATGCCCGATCCGAGGGGGGACTAAGTGTCTAGATAATTGAAATGAGGGTTTGTACTCATCAACCATGTGAGGGGTCTGTACTTCGCCACCAGGGTGAGAGGGTGAGATTATCATCAACCATGTGAGGGTTTGTGCTTCACCACTAGAGTGATGGGGTGATATCATCATCAACCAACCAAGGAGTTTGTACTTTGGAAATCTAGCTTGGTCTCTTCTACATATATAATATCCTATATAAGCATGAGCTACTTAAGCATCTTTTACTTAAGCATTGGCCATACATGACATATTGTTATATTATGCTTATTGCCTATTGTTATGCATTTTGATTGTGATGAGTATCTATTGTTGCATTGCATCTTACATACTTACTACATTCAAATGTACTAACACATACTCCTTCCTACATGATATTACCATGTAGGAACTGGAGCTAAAGTTGATCATCCTCCTCCTCCACGTGGCTAGTTTAGTACTACTCAAGCTAGTTGGTGAGTCCTCCATTCCGGGGACGTTTAGCTATGTTTCCTTTATCATGTATTGAGACACTCTTCCTTATGTTCTATTTTGACTATGACGGTAAGCCCGGTTGCTTTGTCTTGGCCCCCACTCTTATCAAAGTAGTAGAGGTGTTTGTTGGACATGTTATGTGTCTATGATATGAGCTCTGACTCTTTGTCTCTTTATTATGATGGTATGCAAGCTTTCTCCTTAGTCCCTCTTGCCCTCTATTATTACTCTTTATGTCTTATATATGCTTCTGCGACCAATGATGTGCAATGATAAGTTAAGAGGCTTGTTTGGGGTTCCTTCAGGTTCCCTATTCACCGTGTCACATCTAGGCCCTATGCTAAGTTCATGACAAAGGTGTTATCGGAGCACTCGGTTGATAGATCCTCAGAGTCCAACATACCGCATTGATTATGGTCCTATTTATAGTTGTGAAGCGCGCCTTTACTGTGAATAGGAGGCTATGAGGCCTTTTAGGAAATATTTCCCTTCTTTATGTTCTAAGTAGTGCTATAGAGTCATGGTAAGTTTTTTCCCTTAACGATTGTTCTTTGGTATGCTAGATCATGCCTAACACTCGAAGAAGAAGGGCCCAAACTATCAAGGAGCAACCTACCAATGGAGAGCTCCGGGATACTCTCACTATGCTTGCCTAAGTTGTGGCCAGTCAAGTGAACCAAGGGGTCCAAGCCCCTCATGCTATTACCCTGAGAGAAAGGATAAGGGACTTCATGAGGAGGAATCCTTCGGTATTCCATGGGTCAAAGGTGGATGAAGATCCATAAGAGTTCATTGATGAGGTTTACAAGATTTTGAATATCATGGGTATTGGAACGAATGAAACGTGGAATTGGTGGTGTACCAACTATAAGGGGTAGCCCAAATATGGTATAAACAATGGAATAGGGAGAAGGGAAATGGTAATGTTGTTCTTTCTGAGGAGTTCAATTTGGCTTTTCTTAATCGGTTCTTCCCTCTTAAGTTTAGGAAGCTAAGTTGGTAGAATTTATGAATTTGAAATAAGGTTCCATGAGTGTGAGGGAGTTTTCCCTCAAGTTTAATCAACTTTCAAAGTTTTCTCCTCATTTGATTACCAACCCAAGGTCGAGAATGAACTAATTTGTTATGGGAGTCTCTGACTTAGTTAGTGAAGAATATCGGTCCACCATGTTGATTAGTGACATGGACTTGTCATGGTTGTTGATCTATGCCGAGCAAATGGAGGGGGAAAATTTGATGAAGAGAAGGGGTCATGTGGCCAAGAGGGCTAGTTTTGAGGGTAAGTTCCAAATGGGTGCAAAATTTCATTAAAGGCCAAGTGTCTTCTCATGCTACTAATAGGGGCTTTGCCAATGACCTCCCTAGGCCTCAAGGTGTTGGTGGTGTGGCTCCTATTGATGTGTGTCCTAAACATGGAAGGAATCATAGATTCCTATGTTTGAAAGATTCTAACGCATGCTTTGAATGTGGGGAGCTTGATCACAAAAAGGTGGATTGTCATAGAAATAGGGGCAAAGGCCGGGGGTGCAAATGCGGTTTCGTTTGGTAGGGGTGGTCATTAAGGTGGTGCCCCAAGGCACAATCCATTCTATGCTTTTCATGGGAGGCAAGAGGGTGGTGAGGTTTTCGATGTTATTACCTGTATGCCAAAAATCATTGGCCTTGATGTATATGCTTTGATTGATTCGGGTGCCACTCTTTCTTTTGTCACCCCGATTGTTGCCAAAAAGTTCCGTGTTGACCCCGAGTTGCTGAATGAGTCATATGAAGTGTCTACTCGTATTGGTATATCTATTGTTGTTAGAAAAGTTTATAGAAGTTGTCCTATTTGCATTTTGCATAAATTGTTGCCTTGTGAACTTGTTGAATTAGACATGGTTGATTTTGATGTATTCTTGGGATGGATTGGTTGCATACCTACTATGCTTCTATTGATTGTAGAACCCGAAGGGTCAAATTTCAATTTCCAATTGAACCTGTCCTTGAGTGGGAAAGTCAAGATGTAGTGGTCAAGGGAAGATTCATCTCTTGCATTAAAGCCCATAAGTTGATCTCTAAGGGGTGTCTTTACCATCTTGTGAGGATTAGGCACGTGGAGTCTAAAGTCCCTCCCATAGAGTCGGTCCCAGTTGTAAATGAGTTTCTTGATGTCTTCCCAAATAACCTTCCCGGTGTTCCTCCCGAAAGGGAAATAGATTTGGCATAGACCTCCTCACCGATACTCAACCCATTTCTATTCCCCCTTACCGTATGATCCCGATAGAGTTGAAGGAGTTGAAGGAACAATTGAGGAACTTGTTGGAGAAGGGATTTAGTAGACCTAGTCAATTACCTTGGGGTGCTCTAGTGTTGTTTGTTAAAAAGAAGGATGGGTCCCTTAGGATGTGTATTGACTACCGACAACTCAATAGGGTCACTAGAAAGAATAGGTTTCTCTTCCAAGAATTGATGATTTGTTTGACCAATTGCAAGGGACTAGCTATTTCTCTAAGATTAATCTTTGGTCCGAGTATCATCAAGTGAAGGTGAAGGAGTGTGATATTCCTAAGACGCCTTCTGTACTAGATATCGAAATTATAAGTTTGTTGTGATGTCTTTTGGGTTGACCAATGCACCGGCCATCTTCATAAACCTTATGAATAGGGTCTTCAAACCCTACCTTGATTCCTTTATTGTGGTCTTCAATGATGATATATTGATCTATTCACATAATAGGGAGGAGCATATGGGTTATTTGAGAGTTATGTTGCAAAGATTGAGGGAGGAGAAATTGTACGCTAAGTATGAAAAGTGTGAATTTTTGTTGAAGGAGGTTGCATCCTTGGGTAATGTGTTGCCGGGGGATGGTATTAAGGTGGATCCAAAGAAAACTGATGTGATTAGAAATTGGCCTAGACCATTGAAACCATCAGATATTAGGAGCTTCTTGGGCCTATCAGGTTATTATTGAAGGTTTGTGAATGGGTTCTCCTCCATTGCTTCCCCTATGACAAAATTGACTCAAAAGAAGGTTAAGTTTGTGTGGACCGATGAGTGTGAGAGGAGCTTCCAAACATTGAAGGACAAGCTTGTGTCTGCTCCTATATTGTCACTACCGGATGGGCTTGAGGGATATGTGGTGTATTGTGATGCTTCCTAGGTTGGTTTGGGTTGTGTGTTCATGCAAAATGGTAAGGT
The DNA here is from genome assembly GCA_026153255.1 of Solanum medicagineum. NCBI lineage: Eukaryota > Viridiplantae > Streptophyta > Magnoliopsida > Solanales > Solanaceae > Solanum > Solanum medicagineum. Next base: position 5,333 of record JAPFFP010030333.1, on the reverse strand, counting down.
TATAGCTTATGCCTCTAGGCAACCCAAGGTACATGAAAGGAACTACCCTACCCATGATCTAGAGTTAGCCGCCATTGTGTTTGCATTAAAGATTTGGCGTCACTACTTGTCTGGGGTGCATGCAGATGTGTTCACCGATCATAAGAGCTTCCAATATGTCTTTACTCAAAAAGATCACAACTTGAGGCAAAGGAAATGGTTATAACTTCTTAAAGACTATGATATGAGTGTACACTATCATCCAGGTAAAGCAAATGTTGTGGCGGATGCTTTGCGTAGGGTGTCTATGGGTAGTCTAACTCATGTTGATGGCGGTGATAAGGAAATGGCTAGGGAGGTGCACCAATTGGCTAGATTGGGGGTTAGGTTGGAAGAGGTTTGTGATGATGGTGTTGTTGTTGTTGATGGGTCTAAATCTTCATTGGTTGATGAGGAGATAGCAAAACAAGATCTTGACTCTTCCTTGCATGAATTGAATGTCTTTGTGAAAGAGGTCAAAGTACATGTTTTCTCCCAAGGGGGAGATGGTGACCCTAGGTACGAAGGTAGGTTGTGTGTGCCTTGTGTTGATGGTTTGAGGGAGAAAATCCTTGATGAGGCCCATAATTCTTCTTATTCTGTCCACCCTGGTTCCACCAAAATGTATAGAGATTTGAGTGATGTGTATTGGTTTGGAGGCATGAAGAGGGACATTGCCAAATTCGTTTTCGGTTGCCATAGTTGTCAACAAGTCAAAGTCGAACATCAAATGACGGGTGGACTAACCCAAGACATAGATATTCCTACATGGAAGTGGGAGGTGATTAATATGAATTTTGTGGTTGGGTTTCCCAAGACTAGAAAAGGTTTTGTGATTCCATTTGGGTCGTGGTTGATAGGATGACAAAATCGGTTCATTTTCTACCGGTTAAGACCACATATGAGGCTGAAGATTATGCAAGGTTATACATTTATGACTTGGTAACGATGAATTGGGTTCCTTTGTCAATCTTATTAGATCATGGGGCACAATTTACTTCACATTGGAGATCTTTCTAAAGGGGTCTTGGTACTAGAGTTAAGCTTTCTACGACCTTCCACCCTTAAACGAATGGCCAAGCTGAGAGAACCATCCAAACCCTTGAGGATATGCTTAGGGCATGTGTGTTAGAGCCTAAAGGTAGTTGGTATGATTGTCTTCCATTGATTGAGTTTGCCTAGAACAGTAGCTATCATTTTAGCATCGGTATGACTCCATTTGAGGCTCTTTATTGTAGGCGTTATAGATCACCGGTTGGGTGGTTTGAGGTTGGTGAGATAGCTTTGTTGGGACCAAATCTGGTTATGGAGGCTCTTGAGAAGGTTAGGATGATTAGAGAAAGGTTAAAGATGGACCAAAGTCGCCAAAAATCCTATGTCGACGTGAGAAAAGGAGACCTCAAACTCAAAGCTGGTGATTGGGTTTACCTAAAAGTTTCACTCATGAAGGGTGTGATCCATTTTGGCAAGAAGGGAAAGTTGAGTGCAAGATATATTGGTTTTTATGAGGTCATGAGGAGGGTTGGCAAGGTAGCTTATGAGTTGAAGTTACCTAGTGAGATGGAATTGGTTCATCCGGTATTTCATATCTCTATCTTGAGGAAATTTGTAGGTGATCCTAATGTCATTATGCCTCTTGACATGGTGGGGGTTGTGGAGAATAACTTGACTTATGAGGAGGTTCTGGTTCAGATTTTTGATAGGCAAGTGAAGAAACTGAGGAACAAGGAGCTGGCATCCATTAAGAACCTTTGGAGGAACAAACAAGTCGAAAGTGCTACATGGGAGGCCGAAGTGGACATGCAAAAGTGGTATCCTTATTTTTTCCACTCCACTCAAGCCTAAGGTACTAATTCTAAGTCTCCTATGTGCTTTCAAGTCTTATATTTTAGCCCCTATGTCATTCATATGCTTTCATGTTTAAGTTTGCAAATTACTGATGATTTTACACTTATGTTGAGATTTTGAAAATGGTGTTTTAAATGTAATGTTGCATTCATGTTGGGGATGATTTGTTTACGATCACTCTTGTTGTACATCTGTTTACATTCAGGGATGAATGTTCCTAAGAGGGAGATATTGAAACGACCCCAAAAGTGCCAAAAAATGTGCCTTGAAAGTGCCAGGATCGTAATTTTCATATATTTCAAAATCCATGCACGATATCAAAAATAAAACTTCGTATTTTTGATCGGGGGGTCAAAATTAGGGGAAAGTGGGGTCTAACCCTGATATAAAAGTAATTGTAGTATAATATCAAAATCGCAAAAATGTGATTTCCAGAGACGATCCACCCCCTGGAGCGACGCGCCAAGGGCGCGCTCTTTTACGTATTTTTTGCTCCAGTTTTTATATCTAGGTCCAAGACTTTTGGGTCTCGGGCCTAAGTGTTCCCAAACTTTAAAGTACCTATACTTAGCCATATTTCACCCTCATATCATCCTGAATATTCCCCAATACTTACTCAAACACTTAGCCATATTTTCACTCCTAAATTCAAGTCTCAAAGCCTCATCCGAATCTAAGGATTTCCTTCAAGGTTCTTCTTCAAGCTTCAAGACTCCACCTCCAATCTTCACCAAGTTCATCCCCAAGCTAAGGTATGTGAGTTTCTTTCATGGGTTCCTTTCACCCATGATGCCCAAACTCCCTTTTCTTACAAATTGCATGATTTAAAGGTGATTTATTCATGCGTCTTGATTATTATGAAAATCACCGCCCACTATGTTTGAAATATAAAATTGTGACCGTTTTACCATGTTTTGAGCTATGAATCTAAAATTTATTGAGAGGATTGGTGAAGGGTTTTGATGTTTATTGCTTGAGGGTGTTAACAAGTATCTATTGAAGCTTTTACATTGAATTTACTATCATGATTTCACTCTTGAATTGCATGGTTTTACACTAGCACTACACACCCACTAAGTGTTTGATCAAATGTCCAGTTATGGTTTCTTGAGGAATTGAAGATCCAAAGCTTGAGATAAGCTATTATTGATGTTATAATGATGAAATGAGCTTATGTAAATAATACATTCTATATAAAGTGTTGCATTAGACAATGCCTGATCCGGGGGGACTAATAGTCCAGATAACCGAGATGGGGGTTTGTACTCAACAACCATGTGAGAGGTTTGTACTTTGCCACCAGGGTGATAGGGTGATATTATCATCAACCATGTGAGGGGTTTATACTTCACCACTAGGGTGATGGGGTGATATCATCATCAACTAACCAAGGGGTTTGTAATTTGGAAATCTAGCTTGGTCTCTTCTACACATATGATATCCTATATGAGCATGAGCTACTTAAGCATGTTTTACTTGATCATTGGGCATACATGTCATATTGTTATATTATACCTATTACCTATGGTTATGTATTTTGATTGTGATGCCTATCTCTTGTTGCATTGCATCCTACATACTCAGTAAATTCAAACGTACTAACACATACTCTTGCCTACTTGTCGCTATGTAGAAACTGGAGCCCAAGTTGATCATCCTCCTCCTCCTCCTGGTTAGTTCGGTACTACTCAAGCTAGTTGGTGAGTCCTCCATTTTGGGGACGTTTATCTATGTTTCTCTTATCATGTATTGAGACACTCTTCCTTATGTTTTATTTTGACTATGAGTGTGAGCCCGGTTGCTTTGTCTTGGCCCCCGGTCTTATATAAGTAGTAGAGGTGTCTGTTGATCATGCTTTATATCTATGGTATGAGCTTTGACTCTTTGCCTCTTGATTATAATGTTATGCAAGTTGTCCTCTTAGTCACTTTTGCCCCCATTCTCACTCTTTATGTCTTGTATATTCTTCCGCGACTAATGATGTGCAATGATAAGTTAAGACGCTTGTTTGGGGTTCCTTTAGGTTCCCCATTCGCCATGTCACCTCTAGGCCCAAGGTTTGGGTTTTGAAAAGTAATATGAAAATCCCATAAGAGATTCAACCTTAAAATCATGACATCTAAATAGAGAGGAAAGGTTTGGCTTCATGGGTGGAAAGAACCCATGAATGAAGCCCGCATACCTAAACCTTGAGGTTTCTTGAAGAAAATTGGAGGAAGACTTGAGGCTTGAGTTGGGTTCTGGAATTCCAAAGTTGGTCCTTGAGATTCTTTAGATTGAATGGAATATCGGGTGATGCTTTCGAGAGAATTTTGAGGGGGTTTTCGGGTTCATAAGGTTGAAAATGTATAAGGAAAGGCGTCTTTCACATTTAAATGGACGGAAGAAGAAAATTGAGGGAAAAATTGCACTGGACCGTGCTCCAGCCGAGACGTGGACCAGTCACGAAGGGGCCACTTACACTGTGCCGTGCCTAGGGCGCGTCACACTATTTCAGTGGTTAGTTTGTCACAGATCTTCAAAAATTCTAGGGCTACCCTTTTCCCACTCAATTTTCCCCTTGAACAATAATATGAAGTTGGATTTTTGAAATCATGCACGGATTTTGAGATATTCAAGAAATACACTTATGGGGCATTCCGAAGAACATGATGGGTATTACAATATCTCTCCCTTGGGAACATTCGTCCCCGAATGTCAAAGAAACAAGCGTAAGAGAAGTAGATAGGAGACTTTCAGCCTGACATGAATGCAACAAATGCACTTAAACAACATTCTCAAAAAGTTTCACACCTATGCCTCCAAAATCATCAACACTTGACACCATGAACATGTATATATGCAAAAATGACATGAGGGCTGAAACTTAAGACTTGAAATCATGAATTGGACTTAATGTGTTACCTTCGGCTTGAATGGAGTGGAAGAGGTAGGGATATCATTTCTTCATGTCTGCTTCGGCTTCCTAAGTGACACTTTCAACTTGATGATTCCTCTAAAGGACTTTGACGATGCCACATCTTTGTTCCTCAACCTTTTCACTTTTCTATCCAATATTTCCACATGGACCTCCTCATAGGTCAAATTATCCTCCACAACACCCACAACCTCTAAAGGCACAATAGCACTTGGGTCAACCACTTCTTCAACATAGACACATGGAAGACTGAATGAACTATACTCATATCAGTAGGATACTCCAATTCATAGGCAACCTTCCCAATTCTCCTAAAAATTTTATAAGGCCCTACATACCTTGGGCTCAATTTGCCCCACTTTCCAAACCGAACAATGCCCTTTACGTGAAAGCTTTGATTACCAATCATCTACATAAGATTCAAGATCTCTTCCCTTCACATCAGAGTAGGACATTTGCCAACTTCGTTCTTTCTTAACCTCTCCCCTATAAGCCTAATCCATGGAATCCATAACCAAATTCGGTCCAATCAAAGCCACCTCGTTAACCT
>JAPFFP010030322.1:0-15698 GCA_026153255.1 Solanum medicagineum | reverse complement strand
CCCAAATTCCTTTGCTCCTGTATCTTCTCAAGTTCAGCTAACTGGTTCAGTACCAGTTGTTTTTGAGTTGCCAGATTCCCCTGTGTAGTCTTGCTCCACTCCTTAAGCTTTTCTTTAAGGGCTCTCAGTTTGGCCATTAACACAAAGCTTGGTTTCCCCTTAAAGTGAAATGAATTCCACCATTCCTTAATTTTTTCAGTAAAACCTTCAGTTTCCAACCATCAGTTTTCAAACTTAAAGTAGGATTTTGTTTTTTCCCAGTCACCACATTGTAGCATAACTGGGGAGTGATCTGACACAACTCTGTGAAGAGTACTTTTCCTTATGTTTCTGAAGTATGCTTCCCATTCTTCTGAGAATAGGAACCTGTCCAGTCTGGATGCTATTGTGTGATTATCCCCTTTTTTCCACGTGTATTTCCCCCCGTAGAGATCTGGATCTACCAATTCCATATCTTCTATGAAATTCGAGAAATCTGACATGCTTTTGTTGATTCTGCAACAGTTTTTCTTTTCTGAAGGAAATCTAGCTGTGTTAAAATCACCACATAACACCTAAGGCCCTGTGAATAGACATCTTGCCGCTCCTATTTCCCACCATGCCTCAACCCTCTCCTCCCTTTCTATTGGAGCATAAACACCAGTGAGGAGCCACTTTAGATCCTGACTGACTCCAGTGAAACAACATGAGATAGAGTATTCCCCAATAGAGCTGATTTCACCTTTTGTCCCACATTAGAACTACCCCACCCCTGGTATTACTAGCTTCCAGCTGGACAAAATGCGCCCATTTATTACCCCAAACTTCCTTGACCATATTTGATATATCCCCCTCCACCTTTGTCTCCTGAAAACATACGTCAGCCTTCCAGCTTCTCATCAGATTTTTGATGACCATCCTCTTTCTACCATTATTCATTCCCCTGATATTCCATGAAATAAGCTTCTCTGATTCCTTGGATTGTGCTACTTCTGGGATTACAATACTAACCTCTCCTCGCTGGTCGAGTCCTTCAGACTTTCGAATTGCTGAGAATTTATTTCTCCCTTCCCCACTGACTCTTCTAACTTTTCTGTTGCTTTCGTGTGCCAGGTTTGCTTGTATCTCAATATTAATGAGATCTATCCGCTGGACCTGATCAGAATGGGTTACATTTGTTTCTCTAAGATGGTTTCTCTTATCAGTTGGGCCTTTTCTCTTAATCTGGCCCAAACATGCCTCAAGAGGCCCTTTTTTTCTCTGGTCTTCTCCGCGCGTTGGGGCGCGTGTCCTCAAGTTTAAAATTTCACCTTCCACTGAGGTACCCACATGCTGAATGGGTATATCTGCTGGTTTATCTATTTGCCGTAGCTTTTCCAATTGAACAATTAATTTCGGTTGATTAAATTACGGGGTCTAACACTAAATCAACAAATGGTTCTAAAAAGAATATATTTTTTGAAAATTTCTAATAAAAAATACCGAACCCTAAAAGGGTTTCCTACATATCTCATAAAAATAAGAATCAGGTGTGCGTAGTTCGTGAAAAATATGATACAAAATATATATTTAGGAAGTCAAATGTATTTTTTGAAAGAAAAAAAAATTAATAATAATAATGTAATTGAGAAATGAGCAAGTCTCATTAAAGGGCGGACTACCAAAATTAATAAAAAACAACAAAAATCTATTTTTTTATAAGAATGTAAGACAGACAGAATCAAAGATATCTATTGAATTTAAGACTATGTACAAAATTAAAGGCAAAAAATATACACAAACTCAGAGTGGTGCCTCACAAGTGTAGTGTCCGAGTGTAACCATAACAAAATTTTGAGGACTTTCCTAACACTTTTGCCCCATTTTCTGTTGAAATTGAATGGAAAACTAATGTAAAATATAACCGAGTTGTTGTGGCACATACGTATCCCGTTGAAGTGGAAATCAAATCAATCGTAGTTCGAATGGTTGATTACTATCTATAAACTGAAAATTGTGTTTAAAAAGAGATAGATATGGGTGAGAATCCGATGTATTTAAAGAACGAATGAATGTATAGAACAATGTTTATAGTTCTTAGAAAAAGGTAAAAATTCAAAAGAATGGTTTTAAAGACAAAGATGAGCGTGAAGAGAAAATTGGTATGCTTGTGCAGGTGACAGTAAAATTGAAAACAAAAATGTGAAGTATTGAAAAAGTTTCAAGCTCAACAAAAGTGAATTGAAATTGTGGAACAAAATGGACGATGAAAATTATGTGTAAAGTATACATGTGCAACAAAATAATATGCAATAAATATTAAAAGATGTAGAATATGCAAAAATATGTATCAAATGAAAAATATATAATAGATAATAGACATAAATTCATTTGGCTAAAGTAACAATCAAAATTACATGTACGACCATCTAATGTATCTTGGAGTAGAATTACCTATGCTGATAAAGATTATTCGAACAAATATGAGAAGATGCATAATAATCTAAATGCATCAAATCTAGAACTAAGGAACTTTGGAAGAAAAAAAACTAAAAACATAGGAAAAGTGTATAACACTTCATCACACTCTTGGTGTGTGATGATGTGTGTTTAAGACATAATAGAAACAAAATAATAATTAAATAAAGGGACAACAAATACACAACTATTTTTATGAAATAATGAATCAAAAAGTTGATAATGTAAAGAAATTATGTAAATAATGAACAAACATTTATGTGAAATATATAATGACCAATATAGTTACCAATGTATTAAACAAAAGAATCAAATAATTAAACAATTGATATGCAAAAAGTTACCTCCCTCAATTGGAAAAATTAAGTCTATTATGGTTAAAACATTGATGTCTCCAGCAGAGTCGCCATCCTGTTAAGCCTTATTTTTACCAAGGTTAAACAAAGCACAACTTATAAACAATAAAAGAATAAGTTATTATACAGAGTCGCCACCTACTTTTATGGAAAAAAGAAAACCTATTTGATTATTGACTCGTGTTTTAATTAATTTATGAAAGTAAATTTTGATTCTAGGTAAGGGTTTAAATTATTCCGAAGGGAACGTATAAGGCATCCTTCAGAATCAACAAATGTAGTACCCGACTAGACTTAATTTATCAAAAGGGGAGGTAAAATTATATTTGTGAAAATAACAAAATTATTTTAAAATAGATCTACACAATATGTATCGATAAATTGCTGAAAATATGTTTATGAAAATGTGTGGAAAACAAAAAAACAGATATAATATAAAAATAGGAATAAAAATAAAAGTATTTATATGCAATACTATTATAATAACACAATAGTATAAACAAAATAAAATAAAGCAATAATATGTATAACGGCCTAACATTTGCCTAACGCCAACAATGTATATAGTATTAAAATGTATATAAAACTATCTTGTATACTTGTAAAAATAGTTCAAAAAAGTGCTAGAAATGAATAAATATGAAATGAAATAACAACTAAAATAATATCCGTGCTATATACATGAAAGGCCTTGGAAGTCAACGGTATTTTTTTCATCAATCAAGTTTAGTAAAAAAAGTTATTAAATAATGATAAAGTACCAACTATGCTAATTAATAAAGTAAAAGAAACAACAATTATGCTAATCAATAAAATAAAGAAACAACAATCATGTCAATCAATAAAATAAATGAAACAACAATCATGCCAATCAATAAAAGAAAGGAAACAATAATCATGTCAATAAATAAAATATAGAAACAACAATTATTCGTAAAGTAAAAGGGCAATCATTAAAAGTAACATTATTATTTTAAAATCAATCAAAAGACACTACAACAAATAACAAAAAATAATTTTTATAATATAGATACAATCATTAAAGTTAACACTATTATTATAAAAGTTAACTAAAGGACACTATAATAACAAAATAATCTATAATGAGTAAATACAGGAAATAATCATGATAGAAAATATGCAAGACTTGCAAACATGTAACAAAAATGAATTTGAACTAAATTCTTCCGTCTTTTTAAATAGGGAGACCTAAAAAATCGACGGAGAAGTTTTGCCATTGGCCAATGTTGACAAATAATTTCTATGCTATCTTAAACTAAAATTTACGAATTTCAACATATAACCACTATCAATCAAAACTAAATTTTTCTGTCTTTTAAAATGTGGAGCCCTCAAAATCCGATGGATAGATTCTTCATAGGCCAGTTTTAGCAAATAATGGACTTAAACTAGAAAACTCAAATTTTAACATGTACCAAATATGAATATAAATCAACTTTTTCGTCTTTTGTATGGGAAGACCTCTAAATTAGATGGATAGATTCATCATCGGCCAAGTTTAGTCGTCTAAATGAATGTAATGCGATAATAAGTTTAACAAGCACAATAATAAATGTCAAAAGCTATCCTCAATATGCCACACGTGAACGATATTAGCATAAACCCAACTACACATAAAAACTAGATAATTCAGTGGAATAGATCAATAAAAATAAAATTTAAAGCAATCAACTAATAAGATTAATAATATTATTTAAAAATACTAAATGAAATGAAAAGAACAATTAATACATCATAAATCAACTATAACCAATCGATATGGAGTAACGTAGCAATAATAATGAAACCATCATGAAATGCCTTGTCAGGTAAAGAAAATAAGCAACAACAACTGTACAATTAAATAAACTAAAATAGCTATGAGAATGGGACAAAATAATAAAGTAAACTAACCTTCTAACTCGTGTTGGATTCTATTAGTTATAACATGATACATGTCCTTAGTTTCAGATATAAATTATTTTGTTCATTTATTTTGGTGTTGATAGTCTTAGACTTAGTATTTGAGATTAGATGTCCTTGATGTGATGAGTTTCAGGTGTTGGAAAATATTATGTAATTTTGTTATTCTTGCTTTATAAGTTAGGCTTCCAGTTATTTACGTATTTCATAAGTTAAACTGCTAATATAGGTTGGGATTGTATCATTGGTTCACCCACTTGGGAGGTTAGGTGTGGGTGCCACTCACGTCCCATTGGAGGTGGTCTCAGTGAGCCCATTGCTGCTAAAAGAGTCTATAGAAATTGTCACATGTCTATACTGCATAAAGTTAAGCCTTGTGATTTTGTTGAATTTAATATGGTGGATTTTGATATTATATTTGGGATGGATTGGTTACATGCATATCATGCTTCCATTGATTATAGAACCCGCAAGGTTAGGTTCCAATTCCCTAATAAACCCGTTCTTGAGTAGGAAAGTTGAAATGTGGTGGTCAAGGTAGATTCATTTCTTGTCTTAAAGCACAAAAGCTGATTTCTAAGGGTTGCATTTATCATCCTGTGAGGGTTAGGGATGTGAAGTCTAAAGTCCTTCCTAATGAGTCGGATCCGGTAGTCAATGAGCTTCTTGATGTCTTTCCCGATCAGCTTCCCAGTGTTCCTCCCAAAATGAAAATAGACTTTGGTATAGACGTCCTTCCTGGTACACAATCCATTTCCATCCCCCGTTACTGTATGGGCCCGATGGAGTTGAAGGATCAATTGAGATATTTGTTGGAGAAAGGTTCCATAAGGCCTACCAAGTCACCTTGTGGTGCACTGGCAATATTTATGGATCTTATGAATAGGGTCTATAAAACCTACCTTTATATGTTTGTGGTAGTCTCTATTGATGATATATTCATTTATTCCCGGAGTGAAAAAGAACATGTGAATCATTTGAGGGTGGTGTTGCAAATTTTGAGGGATGAAAGGTTGTTTGCTTTGAAAATATGGCATCATTATTTGTATGGGGTTCATGTTTGTGTTTACCGACTAGAAGAGTCTCCAATATGTGTTCACACAAAAAGATCTTAACTTGAGGCAAAGAAGGTGGTTAGAACTCCTTAAGGATTATGACATGAGTGTACACTATCATCTCGACAAAGCTAATGTTGTCGCCAATGCTCTATGTATAGTCTCCATGGGTAGCCTAGCTCATATTGATGTTGGTAGCAAGGAGGCGGCTAGAGAAGTTCACCGGTTAGCTAGGTTCGGGGTTAGGTTGAATGAAGTTGAAAATGGTGGCGTGGTTGTTGTGATAGTTCCAAAACTTATTTTATTGAGGAAGTCAAGCAAAACAAGACCTTGATCCTGCCTTGCTTGCATTGAAGGCCTTACTGAAGGATGGTAAAGTGGAGATTTTCTCCCAAGGGGGAGATGGTGTCCTTAATTACCAAGGTAGGTTGTGTGTGCCTAATGTTGATGACTTGAGAGAGTTGATTTTGAAGGAGTCCCATAATGCCTCTTATTCTGTTCACCCTGGTTCCATAATGATTTATAGAGACTTGACGGAGGTGTATTGGTGGGTTGTATGAAGAGAGATATTGCTAAGTTTGCAGCTGGTTATCATAATTGCCAACAAGTGAAAGCCGAACACCAAAGTCGGGTGGCCTAGCACAAGACATAGAAATTCCTACATGGAACTGGGAAGAGATCAACGTGGATTTTGTTGTTGGGTTGCCTAAGACTAGGAAACACTTCGATTCTATTTGGTTTATTGTGGGTAGAATGACAAAGTTGGCTCATTTTCTACCGATCAAAATGACTTATGGTGCTGAATATTACTCCAAGTTGTGCATTCAGAGTTGCTTACATTGCATGGGGTACCATTGTCTTTCATTTCGGATCATGGTGCTCAATTCACTTCTCATTTTTGGAGGTCCTTCCAAAAGGGTCATGGTACCAAGGTCAACCTTATCACGGCTTTCCATTCTCAAATGGATGGTCAAGTCGAAAGGACTATCCAAACTCTTGAAGATATGCTTAGAGCTTTTGTTTTGGAGTTTAAGGGTGGTTGGAATGAATATTTTCCACTTATTGAGTTCGCTTACAACAATAACTACCACTTTAGCAATGGCATGACTCCCTTTGAAGCTTTATATGGTAGGCATTGTAGATTCCCAGTTGGATGGTTTGATGTGGGGGAGATGACCTTTTTAGTCTCGGATTTAGTTATGAAAGCTTTGGACAAGGTGAGGTGATAAGGAAGAGGTTGAAGATGGCCCAAAGTAGACAAAAGTCCTACTCTGATGTGAGAAAAAGAGATCTTGAGTTTAAGATTGGTTATTGGGTTTGCTTGAAAGTCTCACCCATGAAGGGTGTAGTCCCGTTTGACAACAAAGGTAAATCGAGCCCAAAGTTTGTGGTACCTTCTAGAACTTTGAGGAGAGTTGGTATGGTTGCATATGAATTGGAGTTGCCTATGCAAATGTAACGATCCCAAAAAGTGCCCGAAAATGTGCCTCGAAAGTGCCCAGAATCGTAATTTCCACATATCTCAAAATCTCTGCGCGATATCAAAAATTCGACTTCATATTCTTGTTCATAGGGTCAAATTGATTGTAGAATGGGTCTAACCCAGATTTTAGAGCAACCATAGCGAATTTAAGATTTCAAAGTTTGACGAAAACAGTGGGCTTGCGCGTCACTGGCGCGTGACACAAGTGTTATTTGTCAGTGTAATTTCATCCAGCTTTTCTATCTCGGTCTAAGGCTTTTGGGTCTTGGGCCTTAGCCTTCCCTTACATGAAAATACCTATACTTAGCCATATTTTTCCTTCATATCATACAAGACATTCCCAATACTTACTGTAATACTTAGTCTTATATTTCTCTGAAAATTCAAGTACCAAAACCCTCTCCGGATCATAAGGATCACTCAAGCTTCAAGTCTCCAACTCCAATCTTCATCAAGTTCACCTCCAAAGCCAAGGTATGTGGGTTTCTTTCATGGGTTCCTTTCACCCATGATGCCCAAGCTTCCTTTTGCCTATAATTGCATGATTTAAAGTGGATTTACTAATGGGTCTTACTTATTATGAAATTCACTGCACACTATGTTGGGATCTATGAAATTGTGACTGTTTTACTATATTTTGGGCTATGAATCTAAGATCTAACTTGAGTTTTGATGAGAGGTTTTGATGTACATTGCTTGGGGATGTTACCATGTGTCTATTAATGGTTTTACATTGAATTTTCTAGCATAATCACTCTCTTGAATTGTATGATTTTACACTAGTACTACACACCCTCTAAGTGTTTGATAAAATATCCGATTATGGTTTCTTAAGGAATTGAAGGTCTTATACAAGTCTTATAAGTTGAATGACTATATGATGATGAAAGGGGTGTGTGTGTGTATGTATATATATATATATATATGACATTATCACTATAGTGTTAGGGATGACTAAGCCTAGCTCGGGGGATTGTAGGCCCGTGTAACCTTGTTAAGGGGTTTGTACCTCGATCACCTATCTCGGGGGGTAGTAGGCCTGGTAAACTTGTTGGTGGTTGTTACACATAAACCTTGTTGGGAGTTTGTATCCATCAACATTTTTTGGGGGGTTTGCACTCCATCAACCTTGTTGGGGGGTTTGTACTCCATCAACCTCATGAAGTGGTTTGTACCTCATACCCCTCTCCAATGAGGTGGTAGGCCTTGGGTTGCACTATGATGGTCACTCCTTACACTTGTATTATGTTTTATATAAGCATACTTTACTTCAAGCATCATTCATACATGTCATATTATTAGTATGCCAGTATGCTATCTATTGCTTATTATTATGCATTTTTCCTATGATGCCTATCTCTTGTTGCATTGTATCCTACATTCTTAGTACATTCAAACTTGCTAACGCATACTCTATGTGTACATGATATCACCATGTAGGAACCAGAGTTGCTATTGATTCTCCTCGAGGCTAGACGGATTGTTCAAGTTAGCTCATGTTGAGTCCTCAAGTCCAGGGATAATATCTATCTTTTCTCAAACTTATGTTTAGACTATGCCTTGTATGTTTGGATTACCTATTGTCATTATTATGAGGGTGGGCCTGGTTGCTTGTCTTGGCCCCCGCTAAGTATCTAAGGTTTAGAGTTGTTGTTGGACATGTTATGTATCTATGTTATGAGCCTTGATTCTCTCATTTCTTGGTGTTTATGATATGGAAATTTACCCTTAGTCCCAACTCCTCTTATTTATGTTTATCTCTTATTGTCATTTTAATTTCTTCTGCGACCAAGGATGTGTAATGATATGCTATGAGGCTTACTTGGGGTTCCTCCGAGTTCCCCATTTGCCGGTCATGTCTAGGCCATACTGCATCAATTCATAGAAAATCAACTTTAAATCATGTATTTTACTAAATCCGTGCATGATCATGTAAAACAATGTCAATTGAATCATAATTGAAAGAACCCATGAAGAATTACATGAACACTAGATGAAATTGAAAAGAATTTGATTTAGAAAAGTTCAAATTCATCAACCTTAATGGATAAAAAGGATCTATGAATGAATATCTACATATCTTAGGTATATCCTAGCCTTGAAACGTGAAAAGGAGACTTGAGTCCTTGAAACCCTAGCTTCAGGGAGAACACGAACCTTGGGAGAGAAGTCCTTGTGAAAATTTTGGGATTTTGAATGAATGAGAGAGAATTGGTGAATTGTGTAGTGTGAAATCAGTTATAGGGCTTAGGAATAGCTTGGAAAGATGTTACCTGATATTAAGAAGATGGAAAATGCTAAAATATCCTTATAAAAATAACTGATGGCAGTGACCATGGGACCTTTCTATGGTCCGTGTCCCATTTCAGGAGCCGTAACACTATTCTCTTCTGGCTTGAACGTCTCCTCCACTAAAATCTTAATCAAAGTATCGCTCAGCCCTCTACCTAAAGCATGACCATTTCTACTAGGCTAGACATTACCACAAACTCTAGCCTGAGGCATTGACCTCATGGATGCAACTGTAGAATCTGTGCTGGGGCCCTTCTAAACCTTGTTTAGGGAACTGCCGCGTAAGATGTCCTAGATTTCCACAAGAAAGCAACACCTGACATGAGATAATTGTTATGATGACCTCGATGAGTCTATGCAACTACAAAAACCAACCTCAAATGTTGATGACAATGCATAAACCGACCCTCAAGGCTAATAAGAATCACTCCCCTTGAAAAAAACACTACCTCCAAATATGGTCCTTGAGAACCGGCCAGACAAACTGGCTCGCTTGGGTACCTACACTACGTATGATCCACCACCTCTACCGCTCTATTGGTGCTTACAATAGGATGAAAAGAAAGCCTCTAACAAACTAGTCCGAAGATATAAGATCCGATAGAGGAAATCGGTTGCGATCAGTTTTAACAATTTCCATAGAAAGGGATGTGGGATGTTTGCCACATTCCATGGATAGTTGTCCGTGACTTCTATAGCCTCCATGGTTGTGGTTTGTAACTTCCATGGAAGTTGCAACAACCACTACATCCACTATCCATGGTAGTTATACAACTACATCCAGTAATCCACTACCCCACTAACTCTCCACTACTATTTTTGACGGTAGAATAACTATAAATAAGGGTGCATCCAGTTAAATGTCCCTAAGTACAAATCTCTTGCTACACTCCACACCATCTTGAGTGAGGTTTGAGAACTTAGAAGACTTATCGAAAGGTGAAAGCAAATGACAACGATTCCGACTACATCGCCAACAATAGCTGGAGGTATATCAATCTACTATTCCGCTGCACTATTGCTCTATGTTTGCTTACATTTGGTATCAGAGCAATTGTTGTATCTCTGCCTTGTTTGTTTTTCGGATTTGCAAAAATCATTCAAAAATGGATCTTATATTTTAAATCTTATTTTAAAACTTTTGAGGCAACCTAATTTTAGATATCTTATGAAAATCTGTTTTCAAACAGTCATATGATTTTAAACACTATCTATAGTTTTTATGCTAAATTATTGTTTGAGTTGTTGTTTATTTGTCTAACACAACTATAAGTTTTGATATCTAAGTGATCTTTACAATTTTATTTAATTAAGACTTAACCACAACAATCTTTATTAACTAAAATTATATATATTATTGATCACATAAAATATAGACATTAAATCAAAACAATGTCTAAGTGTTCTATAATATTATTTGATTAAACATTAGCCACAACATCTTTAATTGAATAAAATAAAAACATTGATCACATAAATAAATTTTAGACATTAAATTGTGATGAATCATGTATGATATAATAACTTAATTTCTTTGTTATTTTTGCATGATTAATTAAGATAAAATGTTAAATACTCTCCATAATTACACACAAGAATTATGAATGAGAGTTTAATAGTTTTATCATAAAGATAGAATATCATGATGGTAAATTGATAATTTTATCATAATGTGTGAATCTATTTGAATTAAAAATTTAGTCCACGGGCAATTTTTATGTCAGTAGATTCAATTTTATTTGCCTCAAATTTATTAAGCATGTAAATATGTTTGCTGTTATGCAACCTGCAAATTTCTCTGATATTTGTGATATTCCCGAACTCAATGGTGAGAACTATAAGATCTGGAAGGACAGAATTCTTCTTTACTTAGGGTGTATGGACATTGATTATGCTATTAGGAAAGACGAACCACCTTTTAATGAAATCAACACTCAAAATGAGATTTCTCTTCATGATAAATGGGAACGCTCTAACCGTTTGAGTGTTATGTTCATTAACACCAAATTCTTTGCTGGTAGTTGTGGTTCTGTCGAATAGTACAATAATGTCAATGCATTACTGAAGACTATTGATGAACAATTTAAGACTTCAGATAAGGCACTTGCCAGCAGCTTAATTATGAAATTCTCATCAATGAGGCTCACCAGTGTGAGAGGTGTGCACGAACACATCATGAAAATACGAGATCTAGCGGCTCAAGTAGAGACACTTGAGGTTGAAATGTTTGAAACTTTTCTTGTGCACTATATTTTGAATACTCTGCCTGCACCGTATGGTCCATTCAAGATCTCTTATAACATACATAAAGATAAATGGTCTATTAATGAACTTATGGCCATGTGACTCAAGAGGAAGGTCGATTACTGATGGAAAGAGGAGAAAGTGTGCTCATGAGTACTCAAGGAAAGAAGACCAATCAATCCTATTAAAATAAGAAAGAGAAGGCAGCACTTGAAACTGACATTAAGAAAGAATTCAAGTGTCGCTTTTGTATAAAAGAAGGGGAACATAAGACAGGATTGTGTTAAGTTTCAACAATGGCTTATTAAGAAAGGTACTTTAATCTCCCTTGTTTGTTGTGAAGCTAATATGATTGATGTTAATAATAACACGTGGTGGATTGATTCTGATTCTACTCTCCATATTAGTAATTCCTTGCAGGATTTAAGAAATCTACGAAAGCCAGTGGGAGCCGAGCGAAGCATCTAATCTGGAAACAAGATACAGTTGCATGTGGAAATTATTGGAACATGCAATTTAATTCTAAGTCATCGTTTTTAGAGTTATACAAGACCTTTTATGTTCTTAATTATTCTAGGAACTTAATTTCAGTATGAAGACTTGTACCTCTGGGATACTCCTTTCTTTTAGAAGGTGATTCCAAACTATTTTATAAATCCAAACTTATTGGATATGGTACATTGTCTGATGGTCTTTAGTCGCTCGATTTACAAAATGATTCCACTCATAATGTTATGCATGTCCAAGCTGGCACTAAACGATGTGTTATGAATGAAAATTCCTCTATCTTATGGCATCAGAGATTGGGACATATCTCCATAGATAGAATTAAGAGATTAGTAAATGATAGAGTACTTAATACTTTAGATTTTACTGATTTCGATACTTGTGTGGATTGCATTGAAGGCAAGCAAACCAACAAGTCAAACAATGGTACCAAGAGGACTTCAACCATATTATAAATAATACACTCAAATATATGTTGTCTAGATATGAATGCATATGGTCAGAAATATTTTGTCACCTTTGTAGATGATTACTCACGATATATGTATCTCTACAAGCTTCATAATAAGGGTGATACATTATAAGCCTTTAAAATGTTCAAGGCTGAAGTAGAGAAACAATACAGAAAGTAAATTAAGATTGGGAGAACTCATATAGGTGGTGAATATTATACTATATATACTGAGGGTGGACAAGCACATGGTTCATTTGCTGAATTTCTTCAGCAAAATGGGATTGCTTCCCAATATACCATGCATGGTCTCCAAATCAGAATGGTGTAGTAGAAAGAAGAAACTGAACATTATTGGACATAGTGCATGGTATGCTGAGTAGCTCAAATCTACCTAGGTCCTTGTGGATTGAATTGCTTAACACGACAATGTATATATTAAATTTTGTTCCGACCAAGGCTATTCCAAAAACACCTTTTGAATTGTTCAAAGGTTGGAAACCTAGCTTGACACATATATATGTATGGGGATGCCCATCTGAAGTAAGAATCTATAACCCACAAGAAAAGAAGCTAGATCCTAGAACCATTAGTGGATATTTCAATGGATATGCTGAAAGGTCTAAAGGATACAAATTCTATTGTCCATCTAACAACACTTGGATTGTACAATCAAGAAATGTAAAATTTCTTGAGAATGACTTGATAAGTGGGAGTGATTAATTTCATAGTACTATTTCTGCATGGGATTGACCTTCCACTTCAAGACAAAGATTGATTGTTGTTTATATTTCCCCTCAAGTACAATTGGTCGTTGAACAACCAATTAATGAGATTTCACAAGTTGTTGAAAATGCTCTTATAGATCAAGATGTCCAAGTAATTCTTGAAACTCTTGAACAAGTAGATAAATAACATGATTCACAAGAAAATGTTGGTGCAACATTAAGAAGATCTACTAGAGAAAGAAAATCAGCAATTTCTAGTGACTTTGTTGTATATTTACAAGAATCTGACATTGGAGTCAAAAATGATCCTGAGTCCTTTTCATAATCCATGAATTGTAAAAAGTCTAAATTGTGGTACAATGCCATGAAAGAAGAGATGAATTCCATGAAAAGCAATGAAGTCTGGAATCTTGTCGAGTTGCCTAGTGGTGTTAAAGCCATTGTATGTAAATGGGTCCTTGAAACTAAAAAGGACTCATTAGGCAACATAGAATGATATAAAGCAAGACTTTTTGCTAAAGGATTCACTCAAAGAGAAGGAATTGATTACACAGAGACCTTTTCTCCTATGTCAAAATAGGATTCCTTACAAATTATATTGGCATTAGTAGCACACTTTGACTTAGAAATGCAACAAATAGATGTGAAAATCGCATTTGTCAATGGTAATCTAGATGAGGAGGTTTATATGAAACAACCAGAAGGGTTCTTCTCTATTAAGGGTGAGCACTTGTTATGGAAGTTAAAGAAATCCATATATGGACTAAAACTAGCCTCCCACCGATGGTATTTAAAGTTTCATAGCGTTATCTTTTCATTCGTCTTTGTTGAGAATATTATGGATCAATGTATATACCAGAAGACTTGTGGGAGTAAAATATGTTCTTTATTCAATATGTGGATGATATCTTACTTGCATCTAATGATAAGGAAATGATACATGAGGTGAAACAATTTCTCTGAAATTACCACAAAAAGTCCCTGAAAACATGTCAACGAATGCCCGTTATTTTAAGTTAGGGAGTGAAGGGTCTAAGCCCGATTTAAGAGCAAAGATTTAGCAAATACGAAATTTCAAAAATGCAATATCTAGAGAGGAATTTGTGTTGCTTCCACGACGTGCCTTTGTGCAAAATGGGCACCGTTTTTTTAGTTCATCCAAAATATTCTAAGTGTTGGGCCCATGTTTTCCCAAACGTGTTTTAGTCTATACTTAGCCAAATTTTACCCTTATATGATCATAAACATTTCCCAATACTCCCCAAAACACCGAGTCATATTTTCACTCCGAAAAACTCAAGTCCTAAACCCTAATCCCAAGATAAGGTTTCCTTCAAGGTTGTTCTTCAAGCTTCAAGTCTCCATCTCCAATCTCCACCAAGTTCATCTCTAAGCTCAGGTATGTGGTGTTGAATCATTGAGTCCTTTCACCCATGGTGCCTAAGCTTCTTTTTTACTAATATTCCATGATTTAAAGTTGATTTTACATGTGGGTCTTGTACATTAAGAAATTTACTGCACAGTGATTTGAGTTCATGAAAGTATGGTTGTTTTAGCATGGTTTGAGCTCTAAATCTTGAATCTAATATTGGATTCAATGAGGGGTTGTGATATGAATGTCTTAGGGGTGTTGCAAGATATTGATTGAGGGTTTTCCAACAGATTTTCTTGCATGATTTTATCTTTAAATTGCATGGTCTTTAACACCCGTTACACCCCCAAGTGTTTAATAAAATGTCCGGCTAGGGTTTCTTGTGGAACTGAAGGTCCAAAGCATGGAATATTATTGGATTGATGTTATGATGATGAAATGAGCTTATGTACACGATAAATTCTATATAAAATATTGCATTAGACCACGCCCAATCCAGGGGGTCTAAGAACTCGGATAATCGAGGTGGGGTTTTATACCCATTAACCGATGGAAGGGTTAGTACCTCTCCACCAATTGATGGGGCCGCATCATCATTAACCAAGTTGGGGGTTTGTACTCATCAACCGAGTGAAGGGTTAGTATTTCACCACCTAGGTGATGCGGCGGCATTATCACTAACCAAGTTGGGGGTTTGTACTCATCAACCTAGTGAAGGGTTAGTACTTCTGCACCTAAGTGATGGGACGACATCGCCAATAACCCCAAGGGTTATGTACCTTGAAAATCTAATTTGGTCTATTCTACACATATGATATCTTATATGAGTGAGTGTTCTTAAGTATATTTCA
>JAPFFP010030312.1:0-15698 GCA_026153255.1 Solanum medicagineum | reverse complement strand
AGGCTGCGTACATCCGACCCCCCCTTACCCCGCAATGGGCGGGAGCCTTTGAGGCATCGGGGTAATGTTGTTGTTGTAATGTTGTTGTAGCACTTCTCTTTAAGGTAGGAAATTCCTTAAAACTTGTTTTTAACTGGGGAGAAAATCATTGTCTGACAGCATGGATCCTTCAGGTAATATTTCTTCTGCTATTATATGGCATAGGTTTTCAACTGTTTCGGTTACCAATTCTGTTTGCACTTTGAGGCTTTCAATGTCGGAGTGGCACCAGTATACATGGCATTCCTTCGTTTGATGGGTGATGATGATGATTCAAAAAAATTTAGTTACAGTCTTGAAGTAGGTGGCTTTGGCAGAAAGTTAATATGGCAAGGAGTTCCAAGGAGCATCCGTGATAGTCATAAATCTGTCCGAGACAGTTTAGACGGGCTGCTCATTCAAAGAAGCATGGCACTCTTCTTCTCTGGTGGTGACCGGAAGGAGCTAAAGCTGAAAGTGGCCGGGCGCATTTGGAGAGAACCATTGTAAAGTAGAAATATGTTCTTCCTCAGAGTTTGCATCAATCCGCGACCATGTCATCATATACAGCAGATTTTGTCCAAGAGGGCCGCTAGTCTAGTTCTTCCTGATTGACTGTGGCCTATTTTTGCATTTCTTGTAAAAGATGTATTGGCTGTAGATGGCTCTATCTAGGTTCACGTTTTTGGATCAATCAATTTATGTTTTATGCAGTTGACCATGCATTATGTATATGCTGGTTGTGTATCTAATATTTTTAGGCATTTAGGCTTTTGGAAATCCATGCAGATTGAAGTTAAGACACAAAAAATTGAAATAATATGTTCTTGTTTTCATGGTCGTTAAACTCTAAAAAGTGATGCGAATTCTGTATAGGTTGTCTATCTTTCATTAATGATTCCATAAAATTTATGGTCAAACAAGTGAGAAGTGGAAAAAATGGCATGAATTTTGTTAAGACTATTGGTATCGTTAATTAGATCATTACAGATGTTCCCACAAATTTTAGGGGGAAATAGTTGGACAATTATTAGGTGATTCTCTCTTCTTCTTTTTTTTTCTTTTTTTTTGTGTGTGAATTAGCTCATAGATTTTTTGGTGGTATGACTTCAAATCCAATTTTCTGTCGAACTTCTACAGAATCGTCCATAATGACACAGGGAAATTTTTTATTAGTCTCGACTTGGCTTCAGACCAAAATCTATGAGCTAACACCCACAAAAAATTAAGAAAATCGCTTGATTCCTATTTCGTTGCCTATAAAATGCTTCGAAACGCCATTAAATGCACCCGGGGCCTATTGGAACTCTTAGTAGACTCGCTACGGACGATTCTGTCAAGATTTACGAGAAAAATGGGCTGGGAGTCCTGGCACCCCCCGAATTCGTGCGTAACACCCACAAAAACTGAAAAATCGCCTAATACATGTTTTGGAACCCATAAAATGCTACCGGGCACTGTCTGATGCCACCAGGCCTACTGGAACTCTTAGCGGACTTGTTATGGATAGGTATGTGGACTTTTCTAAGAAAAATGGGCTCGAAGCCCCAACACCCCCACGAGTTGTCCGGCACCACTTAGCCTACCAGACTCTTGACGGACTCGTTATGGATGAGTTGGTGATATTTTTTGGGGAAAATGGGCTGAGAGCATCGGCAGACCCAGAATCCGTGGCCAAACACCCATGAAAAACTGAGGAAAAATTCTAATAGAATTTTCTTTGTTTTTCACGTGTGTTAGTCTATGAATTTTTTGGTGGTACGACTTTCGATCAATTTTTCTTTTAAACCTTTGTAGAACCGTCCGAAATAACCTGAGGAAAAATTCTAATAGCCTAACTTTGATCTGTACAATATTTTTTAGCATTTAGAGACCAAATGAGACATCAAATTGGAGAATTTACAAAGAAGAAAAACAATAGAAAATGTTCACACAAGTATAGAAGAGGCAGAGAATATCTATGGTCATGGACCATTTTTAGAAAAAGAAATTAGAACACTGTTAAACTATATTATAATCTTTTATTTCTTAATCAACAATTAATTGTCTTTTAAGGCATGATTCTGGCTGGTGAACCAATCACTTAGTCTAATGAATAATTTCAAATGAAATAAATAAGTCCAAGTTTGAATCAAAAATCTATCGAAAATCGTATTTTTATTTTTAAAAAAAAGATAAAATTTACGTACATCATATATTTGTTTAAATTTTCCTTATGAAATTACACATGTGGTATTGTTATTTTCGTAATAATTAAGTCCAAGTCAACTTTTCTATGATACGCAGAAGTCTACATCAAAGAGAAGAATATGTTAATGTGTATAATTGTTGGCTTATTCCATGCCTCAGTTTTTATTTATGTATTTATTTATTATTGTCATTGTCATAAGGAAATTCTTTAACTTGTCTTTTTGGTAATTATACATAATTTTTAATTATAATCATTAAATAATAACCTAATAAAAACAATAACTACCTTGCTATAATTGGTTAAATTCACCGGTAGGCAAAACAAATGTATATTGTTAGAATATAAACTTCTTTTCCTAATAAAAAAATTATTTATATTTAGTCAAGGAATGTACCTATGCTATTATAAGAGCTTGTTTAATTTACAACAATATTCCGTTCTTACCAATATAAAATCTTATGCTTATATATTGTAAACAGAATAATTTTTGAAATCTTAGAAAGAAATTATCAGGAAAACTAAAAACAGGAAATTTTAAAAAGAAAAAAATTAAAGTAACAATTATATCCTCGCTCCGTCCTATTTTATATTTGGGGAGTCAAGACATAGTATTTTCTTTGCTAATAATTTTCTCAGCCATATTCGAAATCATTAGCTATATCGACATATACTACTGTTTTTCAAATATGAAAAACATATATTAGATCATCTCTGAAGTTATTGTGAAGTATATATAACAAATATTCAATAGAGAAGTGTTGTGATAATGGAGGGGGAATTAGAGGGTAATAAAATGCCACTGTTGGAGGGGTGGAAGCTTACCGGTGGTGGACGGGAGAGCAGCCGGCGCGACTCATTTAGGTCACTCAAGCATGATTTCTTGTCAAGGCTTCCAGATAAGGTGATCAAGTCTTGTGTTATTGACTCTGAAGCTTCATCCATCATTGATAATATCTCAAAATCCTCAGACTTAACAAAAGGTAAATTATAAAACTATAGAGATTGTTACGCGGTAATTAGCTTTATCTTGCTGTCGTTAATATGCATGATCCTACTCCATGAAGTAATTGATTGATTCTTGTATAAGAGATGTATTGGTAATATAGAGTTGTGTTAGCATTGTGTGTTTCTATGAACCAGCAGAATGTTTGTGTCATAGAGATTCTTAGGTGGTGTCCTAATCTCCATGTATTTTGCATCAAGTAATTGATAGATTCTCGTATAAGTTGTGGAGGTATTAGTTATGTGTTAATGAGAAATCAAAGTCGTGTAAGCATTGTGTATTTCTTATGTCGGGATTATCTTTTCTTATATGGCAAACCAACCCAGCCTAAGGTATATCTACCAGCAGAATGTCTCTGTGTCAAAAGGTCCTACCTTTAACACCCTCATTCCTCTTTTGACAAATTTGCGTGATTATAGGAGAAAAGGAATACTATGAAAGACAGTTTGAGACGTTGAAATCATTCGAGGAAGTTGATATTGCAGTCGCGTCTGATGGAATTGATGAAGAGGATCTTGAAGAACAAACTCAACATGAGAGAGCAATGACAATCTCCAATTGTGCAAATATTGTGCTTCTGGCTCTTAAGGTGTGACCACAAATTAATTTTATCGACCTCCTGATTAGCATGAGAAACTATCTAGCTGTCGTGATTCTTTGTCCTGAGACATTTTTATGCAATAAAAGTGCGACTTCTGTTTTATGCTGTTCTGTAAAATCACATTAGTGACACATATAGTGACTTGCAGATCTATGCCACAGTGAAGAGTGGCTCCTTAGCTGTCGCTGCATCTACATTGGATTCGTTGCTTGACCTTATGGCTGGTGGCATACTATGGTTCACTCATCTGTCAATGAAAAATATTAATGTCTATAAATATCCCATCGGAAAATTGAGAGTGCAGCCCGTTGGAATCATTGTGTTTGCTGCTATTATGGCTACACTTGGTATGTATCTCCTGTAACTCACTAACCTCTAGATCCTAGGGGAAAGGATGGCCTTTATACCGAAGGAGACTAGAAAGAACAGGGGAATTAGCACGAGTCATATGAGTTGTATATGAAATTCCTCCATTTCACAATCTTGTGCATTCCTTTGTAGGATTTCAGGTGCTGATCCAGGCCGCAGAACAGCTAGTTGAAAACAAACCTCCTGAAAGAATGACTTTGAATCAGCTTGCATGGTTATATTCAATCATGTTAACTGCCACAGTGGTAAAACTTGCGCTGTGGCTCTACTGCAGAAGCTCAGGAAACGACATTGTTCGTGCATATGCAAAGGTGTCTGTTTTACTTTTTTCCTTGGGACTTCCATGTCTTCTCTTGATGATCGATTTGCCTAAATTGTTGACATCTTTTTCAGGATCACTATTTCGACGTGGTTACAAATGTAGTGGGACTGATATCAGCTGTACTTGGTGATAAATACTACTGGTGGATTGATCCTGTTGGTGCTCTTATCCTTGCTATTTACACAATCACAAATTGGTCAGGAGCTGTGATAGAGAATGCAGGTACATACTAGCATGTCCCCGGATGAAATTTATAGTGCTTTAATAGTTGCTCTTTGTAATGCACTATTCCAGGTTTTGCTACCTCCCACCTGCACAAGTATCGAGTAACTCTGTCCACCACTACTAAGGCAGATGGAAAGAGCTCACCTAGTCTTATTTCGCTTTTGCTAGGATTTAAACATGAGACCTCGTAGTTCTTGAGTGCAAAACTCTGATATCTTATCAGTGTCGTCCTTGTCAAATAAAACCTGAATGAGGTTCTTGATGCAGTGTCACTAGTGGGACAGTCAGCCCCTCCTGAAGTTTTGCACAAGTTAACATATCTTGTTATGAGACACCCTCAAGTGAAGCGTGTTGATACAGTTCGAGCATACACCTTTGGTGCTTTGTACTTTGTTGAGGTCAGTCTACAGTAGCATGAGATCATTTTCCTAACATGCGTAGTATGAACGAACTGAACTATGAAGAAACAACTCGACTGACTTTGCGATGTGACCTTGTTTGTCTCTTTCAACGTAGGTGGATATTGAACTCCCAGAAGATTTGCCATTGAAAGAAGCACATGTTATCGGAGAGGGTTTACAAATAAAGCTCGAGAAGCTTCCTGAAGTCGAACGAGCATTTGTTCATATTGATTATGAATGTGAACACAAACCAGAGCACTCCGTCCCCAGCAGGATTCCCACCAGTGAACCTTGAGTATGTTTTCAACATGCCAGAGATAGAATATGAATTACTTTGATTGGGAGCTCAACTGCTCCACTTAACCTGAACAAATACTCTTGGTCATGCTTGTGGAATTTGCATAATAATTCTGTGTATTGTTGTCTCGAACATTTCTCCAAGAATGGAACAACAGTATAGTCTACAGGTTGGAGCCATGAAATCCATCATTGACACTTGCATCATGATAGACTTCCTACGTTACACCCCCATTAAGGATGCTTTACGCACTGGCTCCCCTTTTCTTTCTCAGGCATTTCTCCAACCTTCAGACTATACAACATAGTGGATTATTGAAGATCTTGAATATCCTTTTCTTCCAGCTTAAATAAATTTAGACAGAAAGCTCCATACATCTAATAATAATGGAGAAAAACTGTGGTCGTTTAGGAATTACATATTGGAATGAAATGACTAGCACCGGGCAGAATGGATATAAAAGATTTCATTGACTTGTAATTTTCTGCACTTAAACTGTATATACACTAGAAACAAGCCACCATAATAGAAATTTCCTATGCATAACAATTGAAACATTTAACCTATCGTCCACTTTTTACAATTGACAATGACAGGATTGGAAAACAGAAGATAACTAATAAAAAAGGGGTGATGAAGGGAACATGTCCAATGTCAGATTTCACATCGTCTCAAGATACAGTTCGTCCATAGCACAGACAAGAAAGATAAAGATTTTTTGCCCACTTTTCCTGCACAAAAAAAGGGGGAAGAAGGCGCATTAGAAAGTGAATTACTCACTCTCATCTAATAACCAACATTTTTTTTACATTGGTCACATGTAATCACCCTTTAAACTGAAGTTTTTCCTACATGGAGACTGAAAATATTGTTCATAATGCAACCATGAAAAAATTAGCTTTGTGAATATATTATTACAAGATCATGAATTTACAGATATTACCTTAACATGTGTACATGGAAACTGAGTTGTCCTCAATGTCTCTTGAGTCTCATCGCCAGGCCTTCGTCGAGGCACACTCAGGATAAGAGCAGCTTGATCTAACGTAGCAGCTATTGCTGTAATACGATAACCATTGGCCCATCGTTTATGAATGCCTTCACTTGGATAAAGAAAATCAAGCTCCACTACCTATGCGGAAAAAAACAGCAGCAACTTTATCATAAGCTAGTAAGAGAGTGCATCATAAAACATTGGAGGCGACAAAAAGTTAAGCACCTACTAAAAGAGCAAAATAACACGAAGGTAAGTTTTGTCAATAAGGGCTGCTCTTTCAAATAACACAAAGGTAGTTTTGTTAATAAGGACTTCTCTTTTGTTTCTCTCATCAACTCAATAAGCAGACTTACTGAAGGCGATAAGTACAAAATTAAATACTGAAAAGTACTAATTATTTCTTAAGGTTTATTAATAGAAAATTGATAATCAATTTTGCCATTAAAATTATCTTTCTCTAGCCCCTTTTCAAGATTACTTCTAGTGATACTTGATTTGAGTTGCTACATATGCCTATACAATATACAGGATATCAAAGCTAGAAACTTACACCATTTATCAAAAACTAGTAGTAATTGTAATTCCAGCTTGAAGTAATAAGCACCGACATGTTCTTCAACTTTAGTATATGGATATCTTAGGCACTTCACTTCAAAGAAACCCTTTATGACTCGCTTTATGCTTAAAGCCCTGTAGGCCCCATCACTCATTTGTGTTCTTGTTCGACCATTGAGTAACAATTACTCCTTTACTTCCTTGTACCAAGTATTAGTTTCCTGACATTATTAATATTTTTCTCTAGCAAAATTCCCTAATAGATCTCTCTTATAATTCAACAATCTTTCAATAACTGTCGGAAAAGAGAAACGAAAAAAATCAAGACATGGACAGCCTACACTCAGCCTAGGCTTATATTGTTACAATGAAGATACTTGTGAAAATAAGATCAAGTGGAGATGATCACAACATTCAGTCAAAGAAAGAGGAACAACCTGGCCACTGACGCCTGAATTGCGAGACATAACAACCGCCCACCTACTTCCAGCAGTTGCCATGGAGGTTACATTGAACCCTTCTTTCCACTTCTTGCTTATCCATTTGAATGGGAATGACTCACTTACTTTATAAGACTGCTGACTGAACTGCGTGCCTGCAAATACAAAATAATGATTTTAACATTCTTTTCTAAAGGAAGTCCATTACCTGGAGCCGAAAGGCATAAAGGTATAGCCTTCAACAACAGGATTATCATTTTGCTACTGAGACGGGAAAGAAGACCTTCAAACCATTCAGGTCACAATGTTTACTCATTGTGTGTACATGTACACGCTCAAGTATGAAATTAGAGAACACACCTTTTGACATTACAACAAGAGAACTTCCACTGGTGGCACCAGCAAGAGAACTAATATAATAGTTCTTCTCCCACTGTTCCATAATCCACTCCTGTAAATAGCGTTACAAGAACGAACATAGATTAAATATCAGGTTGAAGCAGTAGTGAAGTGTATTAAGAACTATGTTACATCATACATGTACTCGGAAACAATACACACAGGTTATGGTTGTGTGGAAGTATTTGGTAGGATCCATTAGTATAGTGGAACAAATTGGAATTCACATTTACCTTGTGCAAGAATAATGGTGATAGCTCATAAACTTGGCTTGTGAAATTGGTTCCAGCATCCATGATAATA
Organism: Solanum medicagineum; assembly: GCA_026153255.1. NCBI lineage: Eukaryota > Viridiplantae > Streptophyta > Magnoliopsida > Solanales > Solanaceae > Solanum > Solanum medicagineum. The sequence goes on along the minus strand of JAPFFP010030312.1, from coordinate 7,576 downwards.
GCCCACAAGCCGGAACAAGATGCCACACAACTTATATATAATCCATCACCAATTCCTTTCTCCACATGCTCTGCCAGCTTTGTATCTGTTACATTATAATGGTACCTAAAACAAGATACATTGCATTATGTAGTGGCGCTTGTGTTCACGAACTCAGAATGTACATTATCTATAATTACCACCACATACAACAACAAACCCAGTGTAGTCCCACAAAATAGGGTCTAGGGAGGGTAGAATGTACGCAAACCTTACCACTACCTTAGAGGTAAAGAGGTTGTTTCTAATAGGCCCTCAGCTCAAGTAATGCACATAGAACACAAGTATTAGAAAGGAAATATAGTAGAGAAGTCATGCTAAAAATAACGGGGAAAAGTTATTGTTGAAAATAACAGCAGCGGAGAAATCATAACCACAAGATGTCATCCTTGAAAATGTCTACCCATTTTGTTTTGATCAGGTAAACAATTTCATTACATAAATCAAAAGGCCAAAAATGGCCATATACAAAAAGTATACATTAAAGAACCTACAAAAGAATATGGTTCTCTATAAAAACACCCAATCCTCTATACATCCTGGGACAACTCCTGATTACCAGTCACAATGTAAAGGACAAAGTTATGCACTCATTTTGAACACAGATGCTGATGTGAATTCACCAACTTTTAGGTAGCTACATTATTCTCTAGTCACCATATCTAGCCTCTTAAATACGTGTAGTGGCAACCAGTTAATTCCTTATTTCTTTTTCATCAGGAATACTGTGCATTCCTTATCATATAATTTAGAGTTCTATGGCGACTGATAGCCCAATAAGTCGTATAGTTTTCCAATCATGATACTTCACGCTTCTATGGGAAATTGTTGTTAAAACTAGTGAAAACACATATACTGCTCAAGTTTATGTAAGAAAGAAATGCAGCACCAGATCATCAAACCTCTCCAGGATGAAATTCATATAAAGACATTCATAAACTAATCAAAAATTTCCGTATCTTTTTTAAGAAAGGCAATGAAAACAAGAACAAATATTGTGGAGAGACAAGTTTATGCAAAGTGGCATCTTATTATAACAGAGTGCAACTACACAGTTTTTAAAGCTGAGGGGAAATTCTTTCTTTTATGGAATTGTTGAAAGCTGAAAGAAAGTCACAACTACAAGTCAAGTACAGATAAAATACTCTCAAAATATTACATTAAGTGTGACAAAAGAGTCAGACCCAAAACCCCAACTAAAAACTATAGTTGTTCTTGGAAATTGATAATGCAACTCTTGGATACATTGACACTATACAAGCTACAGTAGGCTCCTTGATTCCGGAAAATCTACCAAATTTCATACTACAGCTATCATTATCTCTATAATAGATACAAACCACCCAAAACTCAAGTGACATTAAACAACAACAACATACCCACTGGAATCCCACAAGTAGTGGGGTTTGGGGAGGGTAAAATGTACGCAGACCTTACCACTACCTCATAGAGATAGAGAGGCTGTTTCCGAAAAACCCTCGTCTCAAAAGTCAAGCCCCATAAGCAGAATATACTAGATATGGAAAAAGGAAAAAGAACAGAACAAAAGGAAAACGACTAATAATGAAAAGCAAATGATAGTATGTAAATATGATAAAAATAACAAATATACGACGAATAATGACAATACAGGATATAAAGGCACGACTAATCCTACTAATCAACTACATCACAAGGCCGGACATCAATCTACCCCTACTAGCCTATTAGTCTTCTACCCTAATACTCGACCTCCACTCCTTTCTATCTAAGGTCATGTCTCGGTGAGTAAAATTTCGCCATATCTTGTCTAATCACCTCCCCTCAATACTTTTTACCTCTATCCCTCCGTGTAATCTCCAAATCCAACCTCTCGCACCTCCTAACAGGAGCATCAGTCCTTCTTCTCTGCACATGTCCAAACCATCACAGTCTCGCTACCCTCATCTTGTTCGCCACAGAAGCCACCTCTAACTTCTCCCGAATGATCCTATTCCTAATCTTATCACTCCTGGTATGTCCACACATTCATTTCAACATCTTCATCTCTGTGACATGCATCTTCTGCACATGCGAGTTATTGATTGGCCAACACTCCACCCCATACAGCAAAGACGGTCTAACCACCATTCTGTAAAACTTACCTTCAAGTTTAGGTGGTATCTTTTTGTCACACAATACAAAACTCAAGCAACATAAAAACACAATATGAACTACTAAAATCCTGCCTCAATTGCTTAACATATATGGTCAGAGCCTAAGAGCATAGCAAGATAACAACAGCAACAACATGCCCAGTGTAATCTTGTGGGGTCTGGGAAGGTTGGTGTGTACACAAACCTTGTTCCTGTCTCATGAAGGTAGAGAGGTGGTTACCGACGACCCTCAACTCAAGTAAAGCATTCCAAAGCAGGTATAAAAAGGGAATACAGTAGCAAAAAAGCCGTGATGAAAATAATGGAGAAAAGAACAGCAACAACAAATAGTATAATAATTGAAGCAAAGGAAAGGCAAATAGTATAATAATTGAAGCAAAGGAAAGGAGCCTAACAACACAATCTGCAGCACCTTATGGTTGCTGGATTATCAGTATTACAACCTTAAACAATCAAAAAAGATATTCCAAATTGCTTATGTGCTGAATAACGAGCCTAAGAGCAGGATGTACAAGGAAATTAAGGCGGAAAAATTCCTAATTTCACAACCTGCAGCACCTTCTGGTTGTTTGATTATCAGTATTACAACCTTTAACAATCAAAAAGAATTACCAATTGCATTTGTGCTGAATAACTAAATTTAAACCAGAGAACCTGAAGACTGCAAAGCTTAGTTCCAAGAACAGCAAAATTTATGCTTAAAACGTCAGTAATTTTTCCAAATAACAACAATATGCCAACTAACACTACTTAATAATGAAAAGATGAGCAGAGAAGACTAGCCCCCTTCCTCAACCACATAAAAGTACAACTCCCAGCTATCTCCAACCCTTCTACCCCAATCCTGGACCTCCGTACCTTCCAATTTAGAATCATGTACTCAATAAGCTGAAGATGTGTGTCATACTCTAACCACCTATCCCAATTCTTATTCGGCCTACTTCTACCTCTCAAACCTACTATAGCCAGCCTCTAATACCTCCATGCACCTTCTCCTCGCATGTCTGAACTATCTTTGTCTTGCTTACCTCATCCTGTCTGCCATGGAAACCACTCTCACCTTGTCATGTATAACTTGGTTCCTAATCCCATCTCTCCTAGTATGCCAAACATCCATTTGAGCATCAATTCGCTACCTTCATCTTTTGAACATGAGCGTTATTGATAAGCACTCTACTCTATACAACAATGTAGTTCTAACCACCACTCTATAAAACTTTCATTAAAGCCTTTACACCACATTCTTATCACATAAAACCACAGACATGAGCCCTCATTTTATCCACCTCACTCCAATATAAAGTGCAACATCATAGTTAATTACCATGTTTCATTGGATTCTTTCAAATAACAAACAAAACTCAAATGACTTGTTAAAACAATATGCATCACCAAAGAGCAATGCCCCAAGCCATATTTTAATTCAGAATAGAATATGTATCCAAATCACAGCATCATCAGTTTAAATGAAATTTGCAATAGCAAAATCAATAACCGTCATTATACCACACCAGCCATGAGGTAGCCCTCCAATTTGCGGAAAAGAGGAAATCAAAGGAAAATTTTCTAAAGATATACAATTGAAGATGTTACCAGTAAAGGAATTACAAAGTTAAAAAGTAAAAGCTACTAACAAGCTGAAAAAGATTGGCATTGTGCACCATGTGGACAATTTGGCTAGAGGAAGAGATAATTTGAAGAAAGAAAACAACATCTAGCTGTACTTAAATCCAATTGTATTCATAGTCAGTCTTCATGGTGCAAGGAGGGTAGGACAAAAACCACCGAATAATGTAATTTCAGCATGTAGATCACAATTCAATTGCTTTAGAAAGAGAAGACATAATATGAAACGAAATTTCCACCTCTGTTTCATGGGCTTTCTGGCATTGTAAATCGAAATCCACTGTGTAGCAGGAACTCCCATGCGAACCTTTTTTCTAGGTTGCTCTTCATCCTCCTCTACATTTAATCTCCCCCGCTTTTGGTTAATTTGAAGAATCTACAATAACAGCATGATGAGATTATATATAGCCAAAATACGGAAGTCCAAGTAAATAAGCAAAGTTGGTGAGACATGTAAAATACCACCTTTTGGGCACCATCAGTGTCAATTGGCCTTATAGCAGGATCAGGTCCAAGCAAGCTCCCAAATATAGAGATTAATTTCGAATAATTAGGTTCTTCATCAAATTTCATGTTTATTACTATTTCGAGAAATTCTCTCAGAGGTGATGGACAGAAACAGCAAAGCATTTCTGGAGATGTTGCCATCTTCTTTTTGCAGACCAAAAACGATTTGTTATCTCCCTAAGATGGTCAGAACAAAAACTTGTGTCAATAAGATGAGATGAAAGTTGACAGGAACAACTTGCCTGCTCTGCATTTCTTAAAACTCGAGAAGAAACTAGAACAGATACCTGAAATCCTTGCCATGGCAACCTGCCTCTGTGAAGAAAAATGAGTGTATACGCAAGTGATTCCAGATCATCTCTTCTGCTGGCAGTCCTTCCCAAGTGCGCATGAGCACTTGCATACCGAACAGTCCCTCTAGAAGTTCATTCACAAAAGAATGATAAGCAGAAAAATGGAAGTGCTCAAAATTATGGTAAGGATAACACTAAGTATAACTGACCTAAACATGTCAGGTCGCTGATCATATACCACATGCGGACCTTTCACATTCTCTCTCCACTTCGTTGCTGTAATTTGGTTGTTTCGAAAACATTAACAGAATACCAAATCTATAATAGCTATGATATTACCGTAAAATAAATGCTCTTACCTAGTCCCAAATCGACAAGGAACAACTTCTTCTCCAGCGGTGTTGATGGCTGACCAAGCAAAAAGTTCTCTGGCTTTATATCTCCATGCACATAACTGCAGTCAAGAACAATAATCAATAGAAAAGATACTTGCATCCCACAGTAAAGATCAAAAGCAATAACAAAAACAAACAAACCAACAGCTGGACAACTAGAGAGGACAGAATAATAGTAGTAGTAACAAGGAGAGAGCATTTCATACCCTTGTGAATGCATTATGCTTAAAATTGTCAGAGCCTCAACTGCAATGCATGCTACCATTTCCGCAGACATCCTGCAATGATAGAAAAGCATATTGAAGCTCTTATGTTCTATTACTTGAAGTCCAACTTTACATCTGAATATTCACTATACAAAGAAAAGTTAATGACATGCATGATAATGGAGGGAAAAAAAACTTGCTGAGCAACTAAGCATTAGATACTTACGCCTGCCCAGAGGAATTCCATACATCCCATAAGCTGGGGCCTAGCATGTCCATAACCTGCATAGAGCGAATGTATTCAATAGGTGTCATCATCCTTACATGAACACAATTCGCAAATAAAACATGAACCAGCACCCACAATCTTCAAAACATTCTCAAGGGCAGTACTAATGCAAGCAAACCAAAGGCTCAACCCAAAACAAGTATCTTATCCAGAAAAATTATTGAAAAGAAAGAATCAGTCTATCCAAGAGCCTATGACTTCTAAGCAAAGAAACCACCCAAGTCATAGTTCAAGAAACCACTCTTACCATCAGAACATATCAACCAGTAAAAAAAAGCACCTGAGGATCTCCACTGAAACCAAAAAAATGTGGGTATTGTCATAATTCAAAATAACTCCCTTCTAGTTCAACATTTCACTGCAGAAACCTTACTTGACTGGAGAGCTCCTAAAAATTCAACTAAGTTTTAATACCTTAACACACGCTAATACAACAACAACATACCCCAGTGCCTCAAAAGGCTCCCGCTCATTGCGGAGTGAGGGGGGGTCGGATGTACACAGCCTAACCCCTACGTTTAAAAACATAAAGCGGCTGTTTCTAGATGACCCATGAGGAGCATCGAAAGTTGCATTGACTAACTGCTACTTCACAAATGAAAGAAGCGCAGATAGTTTAAAGAGCCATTTTGCTTTATTCCATCATACTCCAAAGCCAAAAAGTAGTCAATCTTAACACACGCTAATAAATATTTGAATTATTGTTTGTGCAACAACACTTGAGAAAAATATTATAACAGACATGTTAATACTTATATAATTGGTCAGAAGTACATGTATGGAGTACGAATATTACTTGAGATGAAAATGGAAAAGGAAACACAAAAGGCCAAAAGAACTGGAAATTTATAGGATGCGACTGTCTAATTCTTTGTGTTTATCGAAGTTAGTTAATGCCTACATTAACATCTTGGATTACTTAGATTCTAATAAGAACTTCAAGAACATCTATAAAAACTAAAGTTAGGGTTTGATTTAAAAGAGCAAAATCTTCACCTCGTTTTTCAATATAATTACGGATAGAGTGTTTTGAATGTATTGTGAAGTAAAATTACCATTTTATTGAAGTTCTATGCAAAGTCTTGAATTGGTAATTCAAGTTAGGGCTAAATTAAAGAAGAAGATGAATAGTGCCTTGATGATATTGGATATTGAATGTAGTTGTTAATAATGACCTCAAAAGAGTATTATTTTATGAAAATACAATTTGATAGGCTAATAAGAGAGCATATTAGACAATTTGAAGTTCTTGGGGGATTTGTAGCCAACTTGTGAGCCCTAAATGGGTACCAATATGTACTGTTGAACATGTTTGAGATATCTAATGTTGGCAACATTTGAATAGAGGTAATGCTAGGAAATTTTTTGGAGCTATTAGAGGTATGTTGAGCTTCCTGTGTTTCCAGTCATTTCATGTCTTAAAAGCAATGATTTAAATGCGACTCCATACATGTGCGAGACAAGTTATGAGCAATGGAACTTGATTATAATATTTCCTTGACAAGGAGTAAAGGAACTTGATTACAATATATACACATTACATAAACTTACTTATGACATAAGACTCTTGAAATCATTTCAAATGCAACACTTGTCAGTTCTTGACTTAAAAAGATTGAATTTGGGAAAAAGTCATGAGTCATAAAACTAAATGATACTTGTGAAATTGTTGACTGTTGCCTATCCAGTCGGGACTGCAAATTGCAGATTGGATGTCTTAGATCCTTGATACATATAAAATGAAGTTTGACAAATGGCCATGATCTTAAAAAGAAAATGTGAAATACATTTTGCCTATTTGGTCAAGGTGGTTGATCGGTCTTCAAGGATCCTTAATGCATAAATATAGCCTATCTGGCATGGATGAGCATGCCAAACATCATGGATGGAATCCCAATGCATACATTGAGACACGAACATTAAGAATGTGAATTTAACAAAGAAGTAGTTGCCACGCGTAATGGTCCTATAGATGTCTTGATATATAATTAATGCTTTCATATATTGTTTTATTTCCATCAATCTCAGATGGAGCCAAAGATTGACTATTTTTTGGCCTTGGAGTATGATGGAATAAAGCAAAATG